>ML281798.1:654-171810 GCA_005239495.1 Nicotiana undulata
AACTGTTTCTTCTAGTTGAACTGTAGCCTTTGTATCGCACAACAATTCTGCTTGCAAAATCTCTGGAACTTTTGCTTCAGAACTTGATTCACTTTAGCACTTATGCGTCACCTTTTTCAGCAGTAATACATTGATTATTTATAGAGTTCGTTTGTTGAGTACATGATTCAATTCTGATCCAACTCTTCCTTGGTCAACGAGTTTGATTGTAACTCAACTTCCTTCCTCTATTTCTGTCCTAGCTGAAATCAACTTCTGTCTTCTCTATCAATTTGCAACCTTTTCGTATTAGGAGACATTCTCTTATTTGTTGATACTTAGCAATCACTGATATCTCCTAGACTTGTACGATTCATGATCCAACTGCTTCATTCAGATGTGTATGCTATGATGGACCTGGTTCAACTTGACACTTTTTGTCAATCTTCAAAACCCATTCAGTGATATGGGTCAACACATGCAACAAAACCCTTGAGCAAAACGATACAGACTACAAAGAATACGATGAGAGCAAGATGCATGAGAACCTCCAGCAAGAGATCGAGCAGCTAGAAAGCCAGAAAAATCCCAATCTTGAAGAAATAGAAGTAATCACTTTGTGAAATGAAGAAGATGTGAAGGAAACTCGAGTCAACATCCATCTGAAGATAGAACAAAAGGAAGAATTGGTAGAGCTCCTCCGACAATACATAGATGTATTCGCTTGATCATATGAAAACATGCCTGAACTAAGTATCGACATTGTCTCACACCGGTTAGCCACCGATCCCGCCAGCCAAGAAAAAACCCAAAATATTTCAAGCTAGATTTGAATCTAAAGATAAAAGAAGAAGTCACCAAGAAGCTAGAGGCGAATGTGGTGAGAATCACCAATTATCGTACATGGTTGTCAAGTATCATACCAGTACCGGAAAAGGATGGGAAGATTAGGATATGTGTGGATTATTGAGATCTCAACAAAGCCAGTCCAAAGGACAATTTTCCTATACCAAATATTCATATCCTTATCGAAAATTGTGCGGAACACGAGTTGCGGTCTTTCGTGGATTTTTTCGCCGGGTACCGCTAGATTATGATTCACGAAGAAGATGCGGAGAAGACAGTGTTCACCACGCCATAGGGAGTTTATTGCTATAGGGTCATGACATTTGGCCTCAAGAACGCCGGTGCTACCTACATAAGGGCCATGACAACCCTCTTTCACGACATAATCCACAAGGAAATTGAGGTATATGTGGATGTTTTCATCATCATGTCTCGGAAGGGTGTGGATCATTTGAGTGACATAATGAAGTTCTTCAAATGTTTGCGGAGGTAAAATTTGAAGTTGAATCTTGTAAAGTGTGCATTCGGAGTCCCCAGGTTTCATTGTCAGCATGAAAGGGATAAAGTTGGACCCTTCAAAGATCAAGTCCATTCAAGACTTTCCACCACCTAAAATAATAAGGACGTGATGAGCTTCCTCGGTAGATTAAACGACATCAGCAGATTCATAGCCCAGTCCACAATAATCTTCGAGCTTATTTTCAAGTTGTTAAAGAAGGACGTTGCTCCAAAGTGGAAGGAAGAATGTCAGAAAGCTTTCGACAGAATCAAGGAGTATATGTTGAATCCACCAGTGTTAGTTCCTCCCGAACTTGGGAAGCCACTATTATTGTACTTGTTCTTTTTGGATAATGCATTTGGATGTGTGTTGGGACAACACAATGAGACTGGAAAGAGGGAGCAATCTATCTATTACCTAAGCAAGAAGTTCATACTGTATGAAGCAAGGTACACCTTGTTAAAACGGACCTGCTGTGATTTGACCTGGATCGCTCAGAAGTTAAGGCACTACCTGTCAGCATATACCATGCATCGAATATCCCGACTCGATCCGCTCAAGTACATCTTCCAGAAACCAATGCCTATAGGAAAGTTGGCCAAATGGAAAATTCTTCTCAGTGAATTTGACATTGTGTAGTGACGCAGAAAGTTATCAAGGGACAAGCATTGACCGATCATCTCACGGTGAATACATATATCTCCTTCTATCATTCACCAGGTTCATATCACTCAATTAGATATTTTGAACTTGGATAACTTACTGACAGCTTACCAATAATTCTCTTTGTTCTACATCTGTGTGATAGTCTCCTTAAGTGTTCTGATACATGATATGAATTACCATTGATGTAACCGGACATTATAAGTACTTGTACTAGATGGCCTTTACATTCTGGGTTCTGATCTTAAGGTTAATGGTGTAATCCTAAATGTTCATGTCTTTGCATTTTGATTATATTCTCTGTAGCTTCTAAACTTTGTGTAGTTGAACCTTTTACGTTTATTGCTGCAGTCATGTTAACTATCGAGTGAATACCTCATTTCTATTTAAACCTCCGAGGAAGAGTAAGTGTGAGCGGCTAAGGGTATTTAGAATGAATTGAGTTTGTTGTAAAGATGCCCTTTCCTGACACAAGCACTGCTCGGGATCCGTGAAATCCTTGTGAACTCTGAAGTGTGAGGGATTCAAAGGGTACCTTGATTATAAATAAGGCTTTATTCCGAGCTTTTAGTCATTGACTCTTATTAATCTTCTTCGATTAATGCAAATAAAAGTTGGTTTCACCGTATTCTTTAATCATGTCTATTCGTTACAATTTATTTTGTTGGACTCCGTTTTAGTTTCATTAATTTATTTTTATTTTTTCTTTTGTATGCATGTTTGAACTGGGCTTGCGGAGCTCTTTAGAACATAGCCCAAATTCCAGTGTAGGATCCTTTTTGCTGAATGGAGTCTGCTGCTGCTTAAGATCTGCTGGGCCTGGTCCACTGGCCCAATATCAAAGAGTATAGTTTTCTTTGCCCTTTCCTTTTAGACAATAAAATTGGCTACTCATTTCTATTTATATGTGTTGATAAGAACATTATTATCGGATGCTTATGTTGTATTTTGATCATTTTAGGAACCTAGAAAAATCAAAGCCCATAGGTAAATAAAGAAAGAACTTAGTTTATATCATGAAATATTTCGATACTTTGATCACTTACTTTCTAAATAAAAGACTTTATTTCTGTTATCACTAACCATTTTCAACAAAGTTTTGAGTTTTAAACAAATTTGAAAGCAAACGACCCTTCTCTTAAAAATGTTGGAATTGGAAGGACATTCACAGGGCTAATTTTCAAGAAGAACAAAACCAAACATTGCTGGGGATTAGGAATTATCAAACTTCAATGAATTTTCCGAAAATATGGCTTCAATTGAAACTGATTTTCAAAGGTATATCCATGACACGTCTCCTAGTAGTCTTTATTCTACCAAATTACACGAATAGCCATATTGTTTCAAGAGACAAATATTCAAAACATAGCAGTATTTTACTAGTCTTGCTCAACTTTGTAGGTGTAAACATTAGAAAAAAAATTCATAATCTATAAGCCTTATAAAACCTATTAGTTCTTTTCCAAAGTACATATACACAACCTTCTTTCAAAATGGTAGATTTCAAACAAAACTTAAAATAATTTGCATACTTTAACCACTCAATAAACGAGAATGTAGACATTTACTTTCCTAAACCCAGCCTACGTTGTAAGGAGCTACATTAAGTAGAATTTATGGAGTGCCTAACACCTTACCCTTAGAAGAACAAGAACCCTTACCCAAATTTCACCGGTTAGTAAATTAGTAGGATAATAATCTTACAGGCAAATTGGTACCTTAATACACATTAAAATATTAGGCGGTGACTCTCCTTTATCAACAATAGAAGAACAACTAGTTGAATCTTGTTTTGACTTGTGCAAAATAGGGTGCAACACCGGGTGACCCGAGGGTGTTTCGGCTCAATATATGAAAATTGGCAAAAGTTGAGTTTTTAAGTTAAAATCTTGAGTTTTGATGATTGATTCTTGGTTTTGATGTTTTTTGATGATTTGAGTTAGCGAGCAGGTTTGTATAATATCATTACACTTGCATGAATGTTCGGGTAGGAGCACGAGGGGCTCGAGTGGTTTTCAGATGACTTTTGGTTGATATTGGAATTGCTGAAGAAAAGTAGTTGCTGGTGTGACATTGCAGGTCTCTCGTTTGCGAGCACCTGATTGCAATTGCGAGCCTCATATTTGCGATGTAAGGCTCCCTGTCACGACCTAAACTGATGAGCCGCGACGGGCACCCGGTACCTTACTCAACCGCGTACTAACATAACGTATCTTTTCGTAATCATGCTATCATAGGTAAATGAGGTGGAAGGGTTGTCGTAGGATAGCTAGAACAAAACATGTAACACCGACTTATACATAAGACATACGGGCCTATAAGACCAAAATGATCACTCCTACACTAAATATAGGCCGACAAGGCCATACAATCTTTTACGTACATGAAATAAGTCTACAAGCCTCTAAGAGTAGATAAATACCACAAAGATCGGGACAGGGCCCCTCCATACTAAACAATACACGTCCAAATTATATTGACCAAATAAGCAACTCCGGAGCAAATGGAGCGCACCAATATCTTCCGCTGAGCTGATAGCCTACTTGGAGGACTCTCGACCTGTCTATCGGGACCTGCGGGTATAAAACGCAGTGTCCCCAAGCAAAAGGGACGTCAGTAGCAAAAATGTACCGAGTATGTAAGGAATGAAATTCAGTAAACAAAAGACATGAGAGAAACATGAAGTAAAAGACTCAACATGTATATCTGAATAACTCTGTGAATTATTTAATATTATAATGTCATACATATGCGTATAAATGTCATACCATACATGGGTATATGCGTTTATAACATCATCAAGCCTTTGAGGGCATCCCATCATATCACTCGGCCATTGTGGGCAAATCATCAATGTATACCAGTTGATCAGGTGGTAGTGTGTATATAACGTCGTAACATTTTTCCATATCCCATATCTAATATATATATATATATATATATATATATATATATATATAATGTCGTCTGGTCATGGATGAATGTAAATGAATACAATGCATGAGAAGTACATCAATAAAATCTTTCGGAGTGTCATAAGACCACTATGCCTCTGATTAATATCATGAAGTAAACTTTATCAATTTACGTATTTTCTGAGACCCATGAACAGACGATAGAATAAAAAGACATATGGGAATTCAAGAACATAAGCATCTCTAATACTTCTATGGATAGAGTCATTTATGGAAGTTGTGTATTTGCTCGCTTGTTCATGTCATATAGATTATGCCAAAAGGAAAGAATGGATAGCCTTAGCATACCTGAGCCGATTCTCTTGACAATCCCTTTAATACACGTCAATTGCGACAAAACACGTTACGGGGATCAAATTAAGAAAACATCCATATGATATTCTTGAGAAAGATTGCACCGTACTTCCTTAATTACCCACAAATTCTTAATTACATGATTAATCTTTCACAGAATCAATAATTAATCAATTACCCATATAATTAAGAATTATCTCAAATTACTTAGAATACTACTCCCTTTTAACACGCCTTATACATCTTACTATCATGGTCATGTGGTACCTTGTATGGTACTAGTCCATAAGTACCGAGTATTTTAGCTCGGACCGTATCTTATCCAAAATTGTAAAACTTCGAGGAACTTATTTCCTTTGATTTGCTTACACTCCTTCAATGAATTTACTCATCACTTGTTTGAAATAGCATAATGCGTATAATCACAAAATAATCTCAATCCCGAACTTATGTCGATTAACTTACGACGAAACTTTAATGTACAAAAATACGGGATGTAACATCTCATTTCCGAGATTTCACTAATTTACTTATGGCGTACTTTTATGTACGAAAACATGGGGTGTAACACTCGCAAATGTAAAATGGGGTGGGAGACTAAAGAGTTTGATTTTGTGAAGGAGTGATCGCATTTGCGTACTGGTGGGAGGTTGCATTTGCGATTTTGGAGTTGCATTTTCGACAACTGAATTGAAAAGGAAGCTTCGCAAATACGAAGCTTTGTCCGTATCTGCGATGACGGGGTCCTTCGCAAAATACAAAGAAATAGACGCATTTGCGACATCTGGCATTGTGGCACTGATTGCATTTGCGATCAGTGGTTCACATTTGTAGACATTGCAATTGGGAATAATAAGTGCATCTGGGTAAGAATGGGGTATTATGGGACTCAGCTCATTTTACACCATTTTTCAACTCTAAACTCCATTGAGGCGATATCTTGAGAGCATTTTCTCCAAAATTCATTAGTAAGCAACTTTAATTTGTTTTCCATCAATTCCCATTACTTTTTCATGAATTTCTTCATCAAATTTATGAATTTCAAGGTAGAAATTAGGGGTTTTGGGTAAAATTTAGGAATTTTATAAAATTGAGATTTAGACTTGGAATTAAGGTCAGAAATAAATCACGTATTTGGTCTCAGGGGTGAATGGGTAATCGAAATTTGTCTGAATCTCAGATTTCAACCACGTGGGCCCGGGTTGACTTTTATTTTACCTTTTTAATTATGATCAAAATTGAACTTTTCATTCATGGGTAGTTTGTAAAGCTTATGTTAGATCGTTTGTATGATATTTGGATAGATTCAGTTGGTTTGGAGGCTTGTTTACAGGAAAAGTCGTGGTTAATTGTTAATTTTATTCGGAAAGAGGTAAGTGTCGTGGTTAACCTTGACTCTAGGGTATTTAGGACTTTATTAGTCTATTTTCTACTTGATTTATGTGTGGGGATGATGTATATGCAAGTTGACGAGTGTATATGCGTTGTCATAGGTTAAGCATGCGATGCGGGCTACTTAATTGCATGTTTTCACTTATACTATATTTTCTTTTGTTCCATGTTATTACTCGTTCTTTGGTTTAATTGCTACTTGTCGTTACTTGTTAAATTCACGCTTTCATTCATTACCTGCCTCAATTTGTTATATGTTCCATATATCCATGTCTTCATTTATTGATCGCCTTTACTTGCTTTATGCTTTTGTATTAGTTAGCCGTTTTTACTTTGGTTAATGGCCTTATTTGCTTCCAATTCACCATACTATGTATATTGAACTGTCTTAAAGACTTTATTTGTGTAGTTCCCTTTTGCGTTACATTGTGAGATACGTTGTAGCTGGTTGTAGTATCATAATATGTATATGTGGGATCGGATTTCATCCCGCAACAATATTGATATGATATTGGGATCAAATTGCATGTCGCAACAGTATTGAGATTATATATGTGGGATCAGATTGCATGTCGCCATGGTATTGATGTTATATATGGGATCGGGTTGCACGCCGCAATGATATTATTATTGTGTGTGGATCGTGTTGTGCGCCGCAATGGAGAAGTTGTACTATGGTTATTCTTGGTTTTTGATTTCGTTACCATATTGTGTTATGGAATAGAGCATTGATGATATTTTGGGGCCCTCTGTTGTGTATTTCTTATTCTAATTTTCATGTTAATTGATGTTTCTATATTCTGTTATTTTTTTCTACTTATACTCGTACATGTTTATAGTGAGTGCTCTGTCATAGCCTCGTCACTACTTCATCGAGGTTAAGCTCGGGACTTACGGAGTGCATGGGGTCAATTGTACTCATCCTCTAATTCTATACATCTTGTGCAAATTATGGTGTTGGTCCCAACGACATTTAGTAGAGATTACTCAGATCGCTCACCCGGGAGACTTGAGGTAGAGCTGCATAGCGTTCGCAGACCCTAAAGTCCGATTTCTATCTGTATTACTCTTTATGTTATTTTAGACAGTTGTATTTCATTTCAGACTCTGTATGTAGTTAGGGATGGCAAACGGTGCGGGCGGTGCGGTTGCGGGGCAAACCTGCGCACACCCGCGAAGACTTCAACCCGCCCCGCCCTGCAAAACAAAATATACTGTTTTTACAGCCCCGCCCCGTCCCGCCCCGCGCAAACCTGCCCCGCACAAACCCGTCCCGCATATTTATTTTTTAAATTTTTTTTAATTTGGTATGTTTTGATAATATTTTGTAATTTTTTAAATCCATTCTTAGCATTTTATGTAGACTTTGTTTAACCTTTCTATCCACTCTGAACTCTGTGTTTGCAAAATGTTGACCCTACTGAAATAAATGGAAACTTGCTGCTTTATTTTCTTTAACCTTTCTCTCTTCCATCTTTTTTCTTTTGGCACTCTTAGATCAAAAGTATTTTTAATTATTCGTACTCATGTTTGCAACAATCTGATCAGTTCTGAAAAGTTACAAATTAAAGTGAGTGGAACACTTGACTATAGTTACAATAAAATGATAAAAGTTCAAATGCAAGTCAACATATCTTGCATTCATTAATATAGCTCATCATGTTGCATTCATAGTACTTTAGAAAACATGGAAAACATATCTACAAATGAGAAAAAAGAGTAAAAGATTAATACTCCTAGTCCTGGATCTAAACTGTTTTCGTTATGACACAATCAGTCATCAAAACACTTTCCATTGCCATGTAAAGAAAACACAGTTTTCATTCCATCTCAAGCAAATTTAACCTCAATAGTCTTGCGTTTCTTTGGCCGAGGAGGAAGCAACTTCTCAACAGTCACAGTCAGATTTAGGTTTTAAAAAACCCGCGCCCCGCCCCGCCCCGCGTTAATTTTTAAAAATAAATAAATTAGGACCCGCCCCGCCCCGCCCCGCAAAAATTGTAACCCGCCCCGCCTCGCGAATGCCGAAACCCGCCCCGCCCGGCACCCCCCATTTGCCATCCCTATATGTAGTATTCTAGTCGTTCATGCACTTGTGATACCAGTTTCTATGTTTAGACTAGACTGCGTTGGTTTTAGATTATAATACAAAGTATTTCAGACTTATATTCTTAAGCATTTGCTTTTAAATTATTAAATTGAATAATTCTTTAGCTAATGTTGGTTTGCCTAGCAAGCGTATGTTAGGCGTCATCATGGCCCAATGGTTGGAATTTTGGATCGTGCCAAGATGGTATCAGAACACTAGGTTGCCTACGTTTCATGAGTCATGAGTAAGCTTAGTAGAGTCTTGAGTCAATACAGAGACATCTCTACTTATGTTCTAGAGGTTACAAGGCTTAGGAAACTTCATTTCATTCTTTCTCTATCGTGCGACTTTATTATATCGCTGAGTTTGAATCATTCTTCTCTGAATCTCTCGCAAATGGTGAGGACACATACGGCATCTACAGATGATCTGGAGCCGGAGCCCCAGGTTGCAACCACTAACAGGGGAGGGGTCGGGGCTGAGGTAGAGCCAAAGACAGAGGTAGAGCTCAGCCTAGAGCACACACAACATCACCTATTGTCGAGCCTCAAATCGAGCAGGATGGGGAGATCCTTGTTCTTACCGCACCAGTAAGACCAGCTTAGGTCACAGAGGGGTTCATCGCTAACCCAGTGCTTCAGGATGTCCTAGTCCCCCTTGTTGGTCTTATAAAGAGTGTGACACAGGCTGTGTGTTCCTTATGGCACCAGCCGTCTCTCAGGCTGCGAAGGGGCCCAAACTTCCGCTACTCACACTCTAGAGTAAATAGCTGATGGGTATCAGAGCCCAGCAGTTCCACCTGTTGGGGCGGCTTAGCATGTTGTTGTTGCACAACTTGGGGAGAGACCCGCAATGTCAGCTGAGGGGCTGAAGAGGTTGGACAAGTTCACTTAGTTGTTTCCCCCTCACTTTGGTGGTACACCTTTTGAGGACTCCCAAAATTTCTTGGACCACTGCCATGAGATATTGTGCAACATGGATATAGTGGATTCCAACGGAGTTGACTTCATAGTGTTTCAAATGCATGGCTCTGCCAAGAGGTGGTGGCAGGTATATGTTCAGGGCAAGCCAACAGGTTCACCTCCTCTCACTTGGGCCCAATTCTCACAGTTATTTTCGGAGAAGTTCATCCTCTTCACTCAGAGAGAGAACTTCCGCAATCAGTTTGAGTGCCTTTAGTAGGGCAGCATGATCGTTACTCAGTATGAGACCAGATTTGTGATTTTGTCAAGCCATTCAGTTATCTTGATCCCTACTGAGAGGGGAAGTTGCAGAGGTTTATAGATGGCCTTACCTATGGCATCAGGCTACAGATGGACAGAGAGACCGATGATGATATCTCTTTCACCCGGGTAGTGCAGTTTGGTAGGCTGATCGAGAGGATTTGTGGCCATCACAGTCTCGTGGTTGGGATTTTGGGTCGTGACAACCAAGCACAATGTATATTAACCACCCCTAAACTTGGCTCAGATTATTAGTATCCTCCCCGAACTATGCCCGGTCTTAATTACCCCCCTCAACTTGGCTTTTTGAGGGTCATTACCCCCATAGACGCTGATATGGCAAAAGGTGTGGGCGCAATCGCCTGTCACATTAGTTTTTCTGTGTATGTGGCATTTTTTTGAAAAATAAAATATATTTTTAGCTTTTTAAGAATATTACTTTTTTAGATAATTTTTTCGAATACAATTTATAATAAAACTTGGATAGAACTACATTATTTAGGCTAATATTTTTATTTGGCCAAAATTAATAAAGTTTTAGTTAATCTTTTTGAATTTGAACTGAAAATAAAGATTTATACAATTGAAATAAATAGTCAAGGCATCTAAAAAGTTATAAAAAATACATAGTTTGAAATTAATTATTTTGTCTATATTTTTTTATATAGCTCTAAATTACGGTAATCTAATTTTTTATTTTTATTTTTACAGATTTTACCTAAAAAAGAAAAAATTCACAGTTGAAATAAATAGTCATTGCATCAAAAGAAGAAATAAAAAGAGTGTACAATGTATAATGCAAGTGATTCGTTTTATTTCTTGCAATTGTACACTCTTTTTGTTTCTTCTTTTGATGCAATGACTATTATTTCAACTGTGTATTTTTACTCTTTTAGGCAAAATCTGTAAAAGAAAAAAAATATTTTTAGAGCACCGTAATTTTAGAGCTATGTAAAAATTTATAGCCAAATTAATTAATTTCAAACTATGTATTTTTATAACTTTTTAGATGACTTGACTATTTATTTCAATTGTATAAATCCTTATTTTCAGGTCAAATTCAAAAAAAGATTTAACTAAAGTTTTATTATTTTGCCAAAATAAAATATTTAGCCTAAATAATGTAGTTTTATCCAAGTTTTATTATAAATTATATTCGAAAAAAATTATCTAAAAAAATAATATTCTTAAAAAGGTAAAAATATATTTTATTTTTAAAAAAAATACCACATATACAGAAAAATCCACGTGGCAAGCGAGTACACTCAAACTTTTTGCCACATCACCATCAAGGAAAGTAATGGCTCTCAAAAAGCTAAGTTGAGGGGGTAATTAATGACCGGGCATAATTAGGGGAGGATACTAATAATTTGAGCCAAATTTAGGGGCGGTTTAAGGTATTTTACCATTTTTTTGTTACCGTTATGTGTCAATGTGTCTTTTTGTACGGAGAGCATATTTATCTTTTTTGACAGAGTTCAACGTATGCAAATCAAATACAAGATCTTCGCAAGTTCTAATATCATAATAAATTATTTTTGTGGTTGCCCCATATAAATATTTAATATAGTTGTTACAAGTGAAAGAATTATTTATTTATCATGTGAAACAGATTAGAAAATATTTTTGTAATTGTATTGGGAAAAATGGTTAAAGTGCATTAAAAACCAAGTGGTAAATTGAAAAGTTTCCCGTGGGTTCACACTCATCAATAATAGAATTCATTTTGCCACGATAGTGGGCGGTGAATAAAATTATTAAAATGGCCTGCCTCTTTTGGGCAAATGATAACTATGTTATTTTTGTCTTATTTAATAGCCTTCTCTTAAAAGCAACGTGAGTAATGCTTTCTTTCTTTTCTTATCTTTGTTTTCCTCCATAGACTATAGTGACTATAACATTACGGTTGGCGGAGATATGACATTTGTTTGTGACCAAGATAACCTCAAACACAGACATTAGTGTAATAATATGTTATTGTGCTAAAGTTATAGCCCTAGCCAGACGAGAGATCCGTGAAAGATTCTTATAGGTTGTGAGCATCATTTTCTATCTCCGTCTTGAACAAGATTTGAATCAAAATAGATCATTGCAATTTGAATCAAAATAGATGATCGCAATTTTGGATAAAGAATTAAAAGAAGCCAAACATGTTGGTGAAATAGTGGGACTTTCGTCCAAAATGATCAAACTATAGAGAACCCCAAAATATAAAATGATCACCTAATTCAAAAAAATATAAAAAGGTGAAAAGGTCAAGTAGGAGTTGGGGGAAAGAAGCTCTAATATGTTTGAATCGAGTTTACGAGGGGGAATGAGGCCCGAGAATAACACTCTAATATTAAATTAATTTGATTACCATCAATCATTTTGCTTTCTTTGTTAAACAAACAAGTTAAGGATTCCTCAAAGAGCTTTTTTTCTTCTAACGGGCCTAATTATTGAAAATACAAATAGATGAATCAAAATTGGAGAGATCGATTTAGCGCTAAAGCACGGGAAAATGATGAGAAGCCCCTGAATGGGTTAAAACTTTCTCTGCCGAAAGATAGAATATTATTAGATCTTGAACTTGAGATCTACACGGACTAAAAATAAGTAAATTTAATTAACCATCTCATAATATCCATATTTTACTTCCTTTGTTTAAAAAAAAATTGATATTATTTCGTTATTAGTCTGTTTAAAAAAGATTGATACCTTTTAATATTTCCTTAGTAAAAAATATTTAAAGTCACAACAAATGTACGATCGATTTAAGACTATATTTTAAAAGTTTTACAGTCAAACTAGGATGATTTTTTTTGAAAGGGAGGGAATATTACTTATAGAGTTGGATTAGCTAAGTGTGAAAGCTCTCCAACGTCCATTCAATATTTGGTGTGACAAATGATAATTGATGAGATAGAGAAACAAATTCACTGGTCACTTGGTACTTGAAGATGTGAATGAATAAAAAGAAAAGCAGCGAAGAAGGGAAGAGTGAAGCTTTTAGCCATTGTGCGTTTAGCCAAACTCCACTAAAGAATCGCAAAGGTAGAAGAGGAGAACCCTATTTTGCCTTTGAAAAAGTCCCCTCCATTGAATAATGGACTTTCACTTGTTATTGATATGACCTTTTTACTTTGAAGTAATTTGACTCGCCGAAACTTGTGGTATTAAAAGTTTAAGAGTTAAAAATTTTGTGTGCCATGATATTTTTGTGATTATAAAAATTTCATATTAAAAGCAATATTGGTAAAATAAAGAATCTAAAGTTAAATTATTTCCAATTTAAAAATATATTATTTATTTTGAAACAAACTAAAAAAAAAATATCTCGTTTAATTTGAAAGGAAGGGAATAATATTATTTTTGGGGCTCAGATTAGAGGTGGTGGCTATAGGGTAGTGTAGTGCAGTCAGACCAAATGACTTAATTTAAAGTGAAGTTTCCTTAAATGGAATAACGTCCCACTCTTGTAATGGCTGAAGTTGATAGTGTTTGCTTCTTTTAAGGTTAAATATCTGACAGAATATGTACCTTTTGGCCCTACTGTCATTCACTCACTATTTTAATAACAAAATATCTTCCCACTAAATCCTGTTTATTCTCAAAATTGGATGGGGATTCGCCCATTGCATAATTCATACATTTGAGAGCAATTTACTTGAAAACGTGATCCTCCTAATGAAGATATGGACAAATATTAGAAGCACAAATTATCGAGATAATAGTAACTAATGATATTAAAGTCGGTGGACCTATATATATATATATATGTGAAATCTAAGATCACATCAAAGTCATCAAAATATCGACTCAATAGAAAAATAAATTAGGATGCATGAGATGGAAGAGAGAATATATTCATATTAGGCAGAATACATAATTTGACCCTTAAACTTGGTTTTTTTTGTCACTTGTACACTTAAATATAGAGTTGTCTCTATCAAGTCCTTCAACTAAACCACATTTGTCCCAGTTCCAATTAGACACTTTGTAGACCATCTGAGAAAAAGTTCTATAAAAATTAAACGTGTGTACTACAATTGCCTATAACACCTTAAAATATTCCACTTTATAGAATTAACCCCCAAAACAAATTGAAACTCATTTTCAGAAAATAAAAAACCTGACCGTTGGCTCTGGCGACTTAGTGCCCTAAAAAGCCCGCTGAAAATTTTCTCCGTTCAACTTCATCTCACTTCTTCTTATTTCATTTCACTGAAAACCACGTTATTCTCTCTATTTCTCATTTAAGTTGGTGTAGCTTACAGGTGCCGTGTAAAGAGAACAAGCATGCCAAATGAGAATAGTCAAATCCATGTACACTAAACTTTCTTTCAAAAAAAAGAAAGAGGAAAAATGATGGGTTCACGGGAAGAAGAAGAAAAATAGAATGTAAGGTAAAAGTTAGCTTTAATTTGAATAATATATTAGAATATAATAATAATATAATAATAATCAACAACCTTTTTCTCATGTTCACGCGTCCTTCGATCCCCACACACTCAATCATGTCACTACAAAGTGTCTAATTGGAACATATGTGGTTTAGTTGAAGGGCCCGATAGGAACAACTCTATGTTTAGATGTCCAAGTGACAAAAAGGCTAAATTTAAGGGTCCAGTCATGTATTCTGCCTTCAAATTAAGAAGTTTGGTAAAAGGAGTGGCTAAATTAAGGGCACGTATCCTGTCAAACGAAAAAAGTTTTGATATCGATCCACAATTTCTATGATATTCTAGTCCTCACCCAAGATTTGTTAATGAATTTACTAGTTAGTACATTAAGATTAATATACTTCAATTTTTCCCCTCCCCTCATTCAATTAAGTATGTCATGTGTCACTACTTCCTCACTCTCCATACTTATCAATGGTAACCATACCCCTTTCTTCAGCCCTTCACGTGACATCCGACAAGGTGACCCCTTACCTCTTCATTCTATGCATGGAATTGCTTACTCAGAAAATCGATATGGTCGTTGACTATCAGCTTTGGAAACCCATCCGCCTTTCCAGACATGGCCCTATCCTTTCTCATCTGTTCTTTGCTGATGACATAATCCTCACTTCCACGACCTCAGCAACCAGTTGTCATACCATTATAGATGTTCTCAACGACTTCAATCGTGCCTCGGGTCAAAAAATAAATTTTCAGAAATCAAAAATTTTCTTTTCCAAAAATGTACTGCCTCAGGACAAAGCCTACGTTCTCTCATCTTTCAGCATGTCGGAAGGTGAGTGTTTCGGCAAATTTTTAGGTTTCCCGATCTTTACAAGCTGTCCCACGAAATGCCATTTTGAATACCTTCTAGACAACTTCAAACGGCGGCTTGCCGGCTGGAAAACCAGCCTCCTTACAACGGCGGGGCGCACCACCCTTATCAACTCTACATGAAATAGTCTCCCGAACCACGTCATGCAATACGTTAAACTCCCTCGATCCATCATCCATCAATTAGAGCGTTGTCAGCGCAACTTTCTCTGGGGAAAAACTCCCACATGCAAGAAAATCAATCTGGTGAAATGGAGCACAGTCACCATGGCCAAAAGTCAGGGAGGCCTTGGCATCCAAAAAATCTCCCTGAAAAATGAAACCATACTTGCTAGCCAAGCCTGGCACATGATCCGGGATCCAACATCCTTATGGGCCACTACGCTCCTGCAAAAATACTTTCATGCTACATCCTCTACTCCTCCTAGTGGCTCCTTTATCTGGAAAAATCTCCTCTTTGGTTGGCAGCTGTGTCAATCAGGTATCAGATGGATCATTGGCAATGGCACTCTCATTAATTTTTGGTTCGATAATTGGAACACCCAGAACCGGCCATTGCGCCAATGTCTTAACGGACCTCTACCGCGCCACGCCATCTCTGCTACCATCTCCACTTACCTTACGGGCAATCAATGGGATTTCACCAACGCCCCTTTTGAGTTACCACACGACATCATCCAATCCATTCTCCACACCTATATCCCATCCCACACTACCAATCCTGACACTTTTTCCTGGACCTTAAATTCCAGAGGAAACTTCACAACACAATCCCTTTACCACCACTTACTCTCACCCTACACTGGACCAACCTTCACCTGGCTTTGGAAGCTTCGATTACCACCAAAAATAAAACACTTTCTCTGGCTCCTAAGACGTAACCGCCTACCTACAACCAGTTACTACCACCACCTAGGTTTCCTTCCCCGTGATACTTGTACCTTCTGCCAATCCCATTCTGAAACAATTACCCAATTATTTCTGCAATGACCGGTTTCACTTCACCTTTGGTCCAGTATATCTATACTACCATCCATTATGGCACTCAACATCTCGGTCGACACCCCAATTACATGGCTAAAACATCTCTTACTACACACTCTTACACCAAACTCCCTGCATATTCCCAACGACATTCTTCTACCGTTTTCTCTCTGGAACCTCTGGTTGGCTCGTAATGGCAAACTCTTTCGCTCTGCCCCTCACCCCCCATCTTCCGACGTTATCCTTAGAAAGGCGGCGGAATACTACTATATTGTCTCCCCCCTTCACGCATATCTACACGCACTCCTATGCATATCAAATGGCATCCTCCTCAACTCGAATGTTATAAACTTAACACTGATGGGTCTGCCTTCCCCCCACTCTACATGGAGGCATAGGTGGGGTCATTCGTGACCCATCCGGTACCTGGCTCTTGGGTTTTGCGAGTCATCGTCTCATTCAAAATAGCCTAGAAGCTGAGTTTCTCGCCCTCCACCAGGGCCTTACTTTGGCCTTTACACACGATATACCCCCCTCGAAGTCAATTTAGACGCTAAGGTCATTATTCCACTACTTCGTAATTCTCACCCACTTTATGCTAATATTATATTTGATTGCAGCTCTCTGCTAGCCCGGCTACATGACCCAGTTATCCTACACACGCACAGGGAACAAAATCAAGTTTCCGACTCCTTAGCTAAACATGGATTGCAGATGGAGACTTCACCAACAACCACAATTTTTGCTAACCCACCCCTCACTGTACAACAACAGCTCGAAGCAGATCGCTTGGGAACCCTTTTTGTTAGACTCGTACCAATGCACTGTCGAACTAGCACCCTGACGGGGTTTTTTGTTATCATTCGGGTCTGCCTACTCCATCTACTAGTTTACCCCTGGCGCCCCCTTTTTGTCACGGCCCACCACGAGGTCGTTTCCCCAGTTTGTCAAATACAATGCTTGATATTCCATGTAATGCTCCACTTTAATATGATATAAAATAGTATCTTTTGCACCAAAAAAAATAAAATAAGGAAAGGAGTTTTGCTAATGTAAGTAATTCTATCTCAACTATTTTTCTATACATCTTTCTAACAGCTTGTTTGGATGGTTGTTACGTATTGTATTGTATCGTATATATTGTTACTTTATATACGATATTTATTTTGGTTGTTACTTAAATTTTATTGTATCATATCTTTAAATCGATCGTTAAGTAAGGACGAAATGTGCCACTTTATGTAACGACCGATTTGGTGTGGTTGCGTCGTTATCTTATCTTTTTCTCTCATCTCATCCTTCATTATTATTAAATAATTTTATTTTATCATATCTTTAAATCGATCGTTAAGTAAGGACGAAATGTGCCACTTTATGTAACGACCGATTTGGTGTGGTTGCGTCGTTATCTTATCTTTTTCTCTCATCTCATCCTTCATTATTATTAAATAATTTTATTTTATCATTTATCCTACCTTTTTATATAATAAATTTACCCCGTATCATAATTTTTCTTTGTGCAAGTTTATTCTTCATATTGCTGGTGCATGATATCATGAAACAACAACAAACGATATAATCTATCCAAATATTATATTTATAAAATGATACAATACAATTCAATACAATACGATACATGGAACAATGAGTATCAACCAACCAATCAAGCTGTAATAGTATAAAGAAATTTATGACCAGTTAATGAATCACATCAATTAGCACACTTTGCCAGTCATTAGTTAAGGGCTTAAGGCTTCAATTGTATTGAACTACACACTCAAGGTCAAATGAATCGCATCAATGAATATTGGACTAATGTTACAAATAGAATTAGCGGTGATATTTATCACAAGAATTACCGCGCGTGGTCTACCAACGTTCGCATATTTCATACCTTAAGAAAAGAGATATAGATTGGCATTGGATCAAATGCAACAATAATTCAGTGAAGGCTCAGTATTGTAATACATTTTATCATTTTATTACAAAGTATATTTTACCCTAAAATTTGAGTAACAATTTAAATTTTTAGTCAGATTTTAAAGATATGTGATTTAATGCAATACTAGTTAAAAATAGTAGGTATATGAGTTGAGTAAGCATGTTAAACCAAACCAGTATATGAACAAGCCTCGTTCCTCGAGCCCAAGTGACCTCGAGAAGGACCTCGAAGAACAGTAAAAATAAACAAAGAGAATATAATAATGCTAAAGGACAATTCTGAGAGATGAGCAGAAAACTAAAGATGTACTCCCTCCGGTTCATAATAAGTGACCAATTTGCTTTTAGCACGCCCATGTGATGATCCAAAAGGTCATTCCGTGTATTTCTAGCTATTCCGAGGTCATGAGAACCTCCTATCTCACCTCGATTTGCGTGCGCAGCCCAGACGTGTAGCCGGAAAACCGTAATGTGAAAATTTGATGAAAATGATATTTTTGTGTTGAAATTTGAGTAAAGTTGACTTTGGTCAATATTTTTAGTAAGCGGACCCGGACCCGTGATTTGACGGTCCCGGAGGGTCCGTAGGAAAATATGGGACTTGGGCGTATGCCCGGAATCGAATTCCGAGGTCCCAAGTCCGAGAAATAAATTTTTAAAGAAATTTATTTTCTGAAAAATATAAATTTGAAAATAAAATTTTATGTGACACCTGTGATATCGGGCCCGTATCTTGGTTCCGGAGCATGGTACAGGTTCGATATGATTTATATGTGAAGTTTGGTAAGAAACGGACTTCGTTTGACGTGATTCGGATAAAAACATACAAAATTTGAAGTTTTTAAGAAGTTTTGAAGTATTTCATTGATTTTGAGGTTTAATTAGAGGGTTTTGATGTTATTTTGGTGGTTTAATTATACGGATAAGTCCGTAGGGTATTTTAGAGGTTGTGTGCATATTTCGTTTTGAGCCCCGAGGGCTCGGGTGAGTTTCGGGTAGGTGTGGAGTGGAAAACATAGGAAAATATCTGGTGTTTGGGATCAGATCTGGTGTCTGGTTCAATACCCTTCGCGAACGCATGGTAACCCATGCGAACGCGAAGGGCAAATGGAGATGGCCTGGGGTTTTACTCTACGTGAACGCTTAGAGGGAGACGCGAACGCGGAGCACTGGGCAGTGTGTCTACGCGAACGCATCCCCTGGGGCGCGAACGCATAGAATTAGGCTTGGGCTGGGGGATGTGTATACTTAATGCTACGCGAACGCAGCCCACAGCACGCGAACGCGTAGACCTGGAAGGCTAGACCCTCACGAACGCAGCCATGGTCTCGCGATTGCAGAGGTCAATTGTGTCAACCCTTCGCGAACGCGAAGAGTAATTTTGCCCAGCGATTTTTAAGTTTCAAAAACAGAATGTATTACGGGAAATTGCCCATTTTTCATAAACTTCATCTTCTCCACACCTCTTAGGCGAATTTTGAAGAATTCCTTCACCATAATCTCTTAGGTAAGTAATCTTTGACTGGTTTTCTTCCATTTTTATCAACATCCACTAGATTCTAGGCCTAAAAACATGTTATTAAGGGTAGAAAATTAAGGATTTGGGTAGAGTTAGAGATTTTTGATTATTTGGGAATTTGACCTCATTTTGGGATCGGATTTCAAAACAAATTATATGGGCTCGTGGGTGAATGGGTGATCGAGTTTTGGTCCGAACCTCGTGTTTTGACCAAGCGGGCCCGTGGTCGATTTTTGGAATTTTGGGAAGAATGTTGGGAAATCTATAATTAAGCATTGGAATTGAATTGTAAGTAGTTATTGATGTTATTGGGTCAATTATGTCTAGATACGATTGATTTGGAGTCGGAATCGAAAGGAAAAGCGGTGCTAGAGGCTTGATTTGGATTCTTGGAGTCGAGGTAAGTGTTTGGCCTAACCTTAGCTTGAGGGAATATGTGTTGATTCATATGTGCTACGTGTTTATCCCATGTTCAATGTATAGGTGAGTTGACGAGTACCTATGCATTGTCGTCAAGCATGCCCGTGAGTCGGTCTTTATGATATATGTGTTTTTCTTCGTTATTTACTGTGTTATGAAGTAGATTTCATTTTGGAGGTTATTCAATTGTTGGAAATACTTGGTTGTGAACACTGTTGATTAATTGTTCGGTTGAGGATTATTTTGTTAAGTTTTACACTTGAGCGAGATTGGTTAAAGTTGTGTCCCTTGCCGGGACGATATTTGTTTCTACTGTTGTTCCCTTGCCGGGATGTTGTGATTATGATACATGTTATTGATTTTCCTTGCCAAACTGTTATTCTTGATATTGTTTGGGTGAGGAAGAGTGTAAAGAACGAAGGGTGATGCCATGTATTTATTTATTGCATTGTGAGGATGAGAGTGTAAAAGCACGAAGGATCATGCCGTGCCGTTTTTATTTAATTATTGCTTTGGTGAGGATGAGAGTAAAAGCAAGAAGGGTGATGCCGTGCACATTTTTTGGTGAGGACGAGAGTAAAGCACGAAGGGTGATGCCGTGTACATGTTTGCTCTATGTGGTTACTTCCTGTTACTATTTTTGATACTTAGACTGTTGCTTCGTTCTGTAATTCAGTAATTGTTTTCCCCTTGTCCCCATCATGTTCTTCCCCGTTTTACACTTAACTGGTTATTTTCCTGCCATTGTTCCTGTTATATATTATTGTATTGCACAGGTGTTTATTAGTGGTCGTGTCCTAGTCTCATCACTTCTTCGCCGAGGTTAGGCTCGACACTTACTCAGTACATGGGGTCGGTTGTACTGATGCTACACCTGCACTTCTTTATGTTGTGAAGATTACGGTACCGGACCCGGTGGACACTGATCGAGGGAGTATCCTTCAGTCCACAGGCGACATTGAGGTAGACTTGCAGGCGTCCGCAGGCCTTGGCGTCACCTCCTATCTCTTTCCTTTCTCTGTCTTTCCTTTGTATTTCTGAGACAGTTGTATATGTTTATTCAGACCCTTTGTTTTTAGTAATCTTAGACAGTCCGTGAAGTTGTGGTACCAGTTTTGGGGGGTTTTATTAAGTATTTTGTAATATAAATTACTTAAGTTATTGAATTTCATAGCTTCCGTACTCTCATTCATATTTTTTTCCGTCATTGCTTTTATTTAAAATGTCTAATAATAAGGAAATGAGTATTTTGGCTGGAACGTTAGCTTGTCTAATGGGTTCAACGTTAGACGCCATCACGATCTCGACGGTGGAATTTCGGGTCGTGACAAGTTGGTATTAGAGCACTAGGTTGCTTAGGTCTCACAATTGACGGACAAACTTGGTAGAGTCTGAGGGATCGGTACGGAGTTGTCTGTACTTATCCCCTAGAGGCTGCAAAGTTAGGAATAACTTCACATCTTTTCTTCTCTGTTGTGCGATTTGATTTCTAAATGCTAACTGAGTTTCTATTCTACTCTCTCACAGATGGTGAGAACGTGTGCTTCCTCATCTACCGAGCAGCAGCCCGATCCTCCACTTGCAGCTCTGATGAGGGGCCGAGGATGTGGCCGAGGCCGTGTTAGAGGCCGAGACAGGGCTGGCTCAGCCCAGAGCAGCAGCCCCGGTAGAGGACCCACATGTAGATTTTGCCGGTGAGGTTCCTGCTCAGACGGTTCCAGTTGGACCAACTCAGGTCCCAGAGGGGTTCATTGCTACCCCGGTACTTCAGGATGCTCTGGTCCGCTTAGTGGGCCTTATGGAGAGCGTGGCTCAGGCCGGTCTACTTCCTACAGCACCAGCCGTCTCTCAGGCTGGGGGAGGGCCCCAGACTCCTGCTACCCGCACACCAGAGCAGTTAGCTTCTCAGTTCCAGACTCCAGCACCTCAGTTATGTCTGCCGATGCTTTGAGGGGATTGGATCGGTTCACCAAGTTATTTCCTACTACTTTTACTGGTGCACCATCAGAGGATCCCCAAGATTACTTGGACAGTTGCTATGAGGTTCTTCGGAACATGGGGATCGTAGAGACCAATGGGGTTGATTTTGCTATATTCCGTCTTTTTGGTATCGCCAAGAGTTGGTGGAGGGATTATTGCTTGACAGAACTAGCTGGGTCTTCGCCTTTGACTTGGGCTCAGTTCTCCGAGTTATTCTTGGGGAAGTTTCTTCCAGTCACCCAGAGAGAGGACTATCGGAGGCAGTTTGAGCGCCTCCAGCAGGGATCTATGACTGTTACACAGTATGAGACCAGGTTCATCACTTTGGCCCGACATGCTATCATGATACTCCCCACCGATCGAGAGAGCGTGAGGAGATTTATTCAGGGCTAGCTCAGCCTATTAGACTTTAGATGGCCAGAGAGTCAGGTACTGATATTTCATTCCAGGAGGCGGCCAATGTGGCCAGGCGTATTGAGATGGTCTTATCAAAGGGCAATGGTCAGGGGTCTGACAAGAGACCTCGTCATTTCGGCCGATTCAGTTGTTCCTCCTCGTGAGGCAGAGATTCTTTTGGCAGAGGTCATCCTCCTAGGCCATACCAGTCGGCACTTCAGGTATCCCGCAGTGCACCACCAGATCCTATCATTGCACCACCAGTTCCTATCAGTGCACCGCCGCTTCAGAGCTTCCAGGGTGGTTATTCTAGTGGGCAGGGGCAGTTTTAGGGCCAGCAGTCTCAGCAGCAGAGGTCTTTTTACTCTTGTGGTGTTCCAAAGCACATTGCTAGGTATTGCCCCCAAGCTTCTAGTAGTTCTCTGCATCCGGGTTCTCGTGCTATGATTCCCGCACCAGGTGCACCCCTACCCCCTCAGCCAGCTTGGGGTGGAGGTCGAGGTGCCAGAGGTGGAGGCCAGTAAGCTAGAGGTGGAGGACAGGATACGAGAGGTAGAGGTCAGCCCGCTTCTGATGCAGTCATTACAGGTATGGTTTCAGTTTGCAGCAGAGATGCTTCGGTTTTATTTGATTCAGGGTCTACATTCTCCTATATGTATTCATATTTTGCTCCTTATCTGATTATGTACCGTGATTCCCTGAGTACTCCTGTTTATGTATCTACACCGATGGGTGATTCTATTGTGGTAGATCGAGTCTACCGTTCATGCTTAGTGGTTATTGGTGTTCTGGAGACTCATGTAGATCTCTTGCTTCTTGATATGGTTAATTTCGATGTCATCTTGGGGATGGATTGGTTATCTCCCTACCATGCTATTCTGGACTGTCATGCCAAGACTGTGACCTTGGCCTTACCGGGAGAACCTCGATTGGAGTGGAGAGGGACTCCTAGTTATTATTGCAGTAGAGTTATTTCATACATAAAGGCTCGGCGCATGGTCGAGAAGGGTTGTTTGGCCTATTTGGCATATGTTCGTGATTCGGTTCGTGAGTTTCCAGAGGTATTCCCTGCTGACATGCCGGGTATGCCACACGACATGGATATTGACTTTTGTATTGAGTTGGCTGTGGGCACTCAGCCGATTTCTACCCCACCATATCGTATGACCCCTCCAGAGCTGAAGGAGTTGAAGGAGCAAATACTGGATTTGCTAGATAAAGGCTTCATTAGGCCTAGTGTTTCTCCTTGGGGTGCCCAGTGTTGTTTGTTAAGAAGAAAGATGGCTCAATGAGGATGTGTATTGACTACCGATAATTTAACACGGTTACTATCAAGAATAAGTATCCTTTGCCGAGGATTGATGATTTATTCGACCAGCTTCAGGGTGCCACAATGTTTTCCAAGATTGATTTGAGGTCTGGCTACCATCAGTTGAGGATTAGGGCATCTGATGTCCCTAAGACAACTTTTCGCACTCGGTACGGGAAGTATGAGTTCTTTGTGATGTCATTTGGGTTGACAAATGCCCCAGCTGCTTTTATGGAGATGATGAACCGAGTGTTCAGGCCCTTTTTAGACTCGTTTGATATTGTTTTCATTGATGATATATTGATATACTCCCGCAGCCACGAAGAGCACGAGCAGCACCTTCGAGTCGTCCTCCAGACTCTGAATGACAGTCAATTGTATGCCAAATTTTCTAAGTGTGAGTTCTGGTTGAGTTTGGTTGCATTTCTGGGTCATGTGGTGTCGGCAGAGGGTATTCAGATGGATCCCAAGAAGATTTCAGCAGTCTGAGATTGTCCTAGACCCACCTCAGCTATAGAGATTCGGAGCTTCTTGGGCTTAGCAGGTTATTATCGTCGATTTGTGGAGGGCTTTTCATCTATTGCAGCCCCAATGACAATATTTACTCAGAAGGGTGCCTAGTTCGGGTAATTTGATGAGTGCGAGGCGAGCTTTCAAAATCTTAAGACAGCCCTAACCACGGCACGAGTGTTAGTTTTTCCCATAGGTTCAGGGCCATATATCGTGTATTGTGATGCTTCACGGGTTGGACTTGGTATAGTGTTGATGCAGGATGGCAAGGTTATAACTTATGCTTCACGTCGGCTGAGGTTCATGAGAAGAAATATCCAATTCATGATTTAGAGTTAGCAACCATTGTTCATGCGTTGAGGATTTGGAGGCATTATCTGTACGGTGTGTCATGCGAGGTGTTCACATATCATAAGAGTTTGCAATATCTGTTCAAGCAGAAAGAGTTGAATATGAAGCAGAGGAGATGGTTAGAGTTGTTGAAGGATTATGACATTACCATTCTATATCATCCGGGGAAGGCCAATGTGGTGGCCGATGCTTTGAGCTGGAAGTCAGCCAACATGGTAGTCTTG
Organism: Nicotiana undulata; assembly: GCA_005239495.1. Taxonomy (NCBI): domain Eukaryota; kingdom Viridiplantae; phylum Streptophyta; class Magnoliopsida; order Solanales; family Solanaceae; genus Nicotiana; species Nicotiana undulata. Next base: position 25,510 of record ML281798.1, read on the forward strand.
CCTATATACCGGTCGGGGAGCGACCGCTTGCTTTAGATGTTCAGGCCTTAGCCAATCGATTCATGAGATTGGATGTTTCAGAGACTGGCAGTGTTTTGGCTTATACGGTGGCCCGTTCTTCATTGTTTGATCGTATTTGAGACTGGAAATATAATGATCGTCATTTATGTGTTCTTAGAGATACGGTCCGGCACGGAGGTTCTAAGCAGGTTACAGTTGATGATGACGAAGTCTTGAGGATGCAGGGCCGTGTTTGTGTGCCTGATGTTGATGGTATTCGTTAGTTGATATTGCAGGATGCCCATAGTTCCCGGTAATCCATTCATCTGGGCGTCGCAAAGATGTACCAGGATTTGCGGAAACATTATTGGTGGCGGAGGATGAATAAAGACATTGTGGCATATGTAGCTCAGTGCTTGAATTGTCAGCAGGTTAAGTACGAGCACCAGAGACCCAGTGGTTTGATGCAGCAGATTGAGCTTCCCGAGTGGAAGTGGGAGCGTGTTACCATGGATTTCGTAGTTGGGATTCCATGGACTCAGAGGATGTTTGATGCGGTGTGGGTCATTGTGGATAGGCTGACCAAGTTAGCACACTTCATTCCTGTATCAATTTAGTATTCTTCGGAGAAGTTGGCAAAGGTCTACATCAGGGAGATTGTCCTATTGCATGGTGTGCCCGTGTCTATTATTTCTGATCGAGGTACTCAGTTTACCTCCCTTTTCTGGAGAGTATTTCAGCGTGAGTTGGGCACACGGGTTGAGCTGAGCACATCATTCCATCCTCAGACGGACGGACAGTCCGAGCGTACCATTCATATCTTAGAGGATATGTTGCGATCTTGTGTCATTGACTTTGGAGGTTCATGGGACCAGTTAGCTCGGCAGGTTTGTCAGTTGAGATCGAAGAAATATCCTTCGGTTCGTGTTCAGTGGAGAGGTCAGCCTGTTGAGGCAGCTACCTGGGAGTCCGAGTGCGATATGCGGAGCCTATATCCCCATCTTTTCCCCGATTCAGGTATCTTTCTATGTCCGTTCAAGGACGAACGTTTGTTTTAGAGGTGGAGATTGTGATGACCCAAAAGGTCATCCCGTGTATTTCTAGATAAATATGTGTTCCGAGGTCATGAGAACCTCCTTCTATCTCACCTAGATTTGCGTGCGCAGCCCAGACGTGTAGCCGGGAAGCCGTTATGTGAAAAACTGATGAAAATGATATCTTTGTATTGAAATTTGAGTAAAGTTGACTTTGGTCTTTTTTTGTAAACGAACCCGGACCCGTGATTTGACGATCCCGGAGGGTCCGTAAAAAAATATGGGACTTGGGCGTATGCCCGGAATCGAATTCTGAGGTCCGAAGTCCAAGAAATGAATTTTTAAAGAAAATTGTTTTCTGAAAAATATAAAGGTTTTTGAAAATGAACTTTTATGTGAAACCTATGATATCGGGCCCGTATCTTAGTTCTGAAGCTTGGTATAGGTTCGATATGATTTATATGTGTTATCTATGAAGTTTGGTAAGAAAAGGACTTTGTTTGACGTGATTCGGATAAAAAATGCAAAATTTGAAGTTTTAAGAAGTTTTGAAGTATTTTATTGATTTTGAGGTTTAATTCGAGGGTTTTGATGTTATTTTGGTGGTTTAATTACACGGATAAGTCCGTAGGGTGTTTTCGAGGTTGTGTGCATATTTGGTTTTGAGCCCCGAGGGCTCTGGTGAGTTTCGGATAGGTGTCGGAGTGCCAAACATAGGAAACAATCTGGTATTTGGGATCAGATCTGGTGTCTGGTGCAATACCCTTCGCGAACACATGGTAACCCATGCGAACGCGAAGGGAAATTGGAAATGGCCTGGGGTTTTACTGTACGCGAACGCGTAGAGGGATGCGCGAACGCGGAGCACTGGACAGTGTCTTTACGCGAACGCGTCCCATGGGGCGCAAACACATATAATTAGGCTTGGGCTGGGGGCTGGGTAGACTTAATGCTATGCGAACACGGCCCACAGCATGCGAACGCGTAGACCTGGAAGGCTAGACCCTCGCGAACGCAGTCATGGTCTCGCGATCGCAGAGGTCAATTGAGTCAACCCTTCGCGAATGCGGCCTGAGGCTTGATAACTAGGGGTTTTACCTTGTTCTATACTCTTACTGCTTAGGTTTTGGATACATTTGTACATAAAATATCCCTAAAAGCTTACATGTTGTGCTTGTTGTAGGATTGAGCCAAAAATGATGACAAACAGTCAAAAACCTGATAAAAAAGGAGTGAATCTTGAACAAGTACCAAGAACAACAAAAAGACCTACCTCAAGTGACCACCGCGGCCGCGGTTCAATCTTCGCGGTCCGCGGTGGTGAAGTTCAGAGAAGCCTCTTCAAAGGCAAAAGACTACCGCGGCCGCGGTCCAATCTTCGCGGTCCGCGGTGGTGAAGCTCAGAGAAGCCTCTTCAAAGGCAAAAGACCACCGCGGTCGCGGTCCAATCTTCACGGTCCGCGGTGGTGAGATTCAGAGGACAGGATTTGAAGGAAAAGGGCTCCGCGGATCGCCGTCCATTTCCGCGGTCCGCGGTCAAGAAGACTCAGAGACACAGCAACTGAAGCCAAAGCAGTCCACCGCGGACCGCGGTCGCTTTTACGCGGTCCGCGGTAACCCCGCAAGGGTATTTTTGTCCGAAATTTTGGGTGGTATAAATAGCTTCTTTTGTATTTTTTTAGGTTACGCTGAGTATTAACAACAGTGGGCAACTCGTGAATAGTCTGTTTTCATCTTTTGTTGCAATTTTAGCTTCATTTCAACATTGAATCTTCTTATTTTATTTTATAAATTAATCGTATGGGTTTGGTTTCATCTATTTCTGTGATTTCTTCATTGATTATGAGTAGCTAAACCCATTAGCTAGGGTTGTGGCTCAACTCTAGTGTGGGTAATTAATGGGTTCTCTAAATTAGGGCTTAGATGTTTATGGGTGATGGATATTTGGATTGATTTATGGTTTTATTGTTAAAATTGGTGGTTGCAAACACCAATTGGTGTTCAATTGACTTAGGTCCTTCTTGAGAAAGAGGACTTGAGTCTAGGAAATCAAACCAACAAGGAATTGGGATGAAATCATGAGAATTGATAGTCCTAATTAACGGGTTAAATTTCGAGAGAGTAAAACCCCACTTGAGCCCATATTGCTTGTGCACATTTGACACCCAATTGACCTTGAGAAAGGCAATTAGGCATAGCCGTTCAAACTACCGAGAGATATAAAGTGGGTAACTTTGGAGCATTTGTCTATATCATAAATTCCCCGACTAACATATTTGCCTTAGGTATTAGAATCCGTTAATTACGTGCCTAGGTAGAAGTCATAACCCTAGTGCCTTTATCCAATTTAGAAAACAACCTAAAAAGATATTAGTAGTTCAATTGCAATCATTATTAGTATAAATCATAGTTATAGTACAAAACCATCAATGATAAAAAGTGTAATCAAGAACATGAACCATTGCTAGATCACTTAGAAACTCACTCCAAATCATAACTCTCTGAGGATTCGATCCGACCTTTCGGGTAAAAGCTGCACCGACCCTCATCTTCCTACTTGAATAGTAGTGTTAAGTGTTTTTCTTTCCTTTTTCTATTAACGTGTGTGTTGAATCATTTCAGTTCTTATGGCGGATCCTTTGGGAAACATTGTGGAGGAGGTATATGACAACCAAGAAGAGGAAATAAACCAAGTACCTCCTCCCAAGCGAGGCCGACCGGCCAATATTAATGAGGAAAATCAGGATCCTCCTCCACCTCCAGTTGTTAGAGCTGCCCCTCGGGTTCTTCCAAACGAGGGGTATGCTAGCGCCATTGTCCCGCCGAGGATTCGGGCGAGAAATTTTTAGATAACCAATGTGATGCTTACCCTTTTGGAGCAGAGGGGTTATTTCACCGGAGCTGCGCACCAGAATGATTATAAACATCTCAAAGGTTTCGTGGATACCTGCTGGGGTAGTAAGTAGACGAATGTCTCAGAGGATGCATTGAGACTTCGGTTAGCCCCCTTCTCTCTTCGAGGGAAGGCTCTTGACTGGCTCGAGCGGCTTCCCAACCATTCAATATCTACTTGGGATGAGCTCGCGGACAAATTCATTGCTAAATTCTTCTCACCAAGTCATATGGCGGCGCTCAGAGATGAAATCTTGGCCTTTAAGCAAGAACCCAACGAGCCTTTGCATGAGATATGGGAGAGATACCGAACCATGGTTAAGGAATGTCTGAACAATGACATGACTGAAGCCATGATCCAACAGACTTTCTACCGAGGGATAAACACTGTCAATCAATGTGTGGTCAATTAGTTGGCCGGTGGAAATTTCATGAAATTGAGTTACCCCGAGGCATGTGAGATACTAGATGAGATGGCTGACACTTCGTCAGCTTGGCAAAGTAGAGCAAACGTACCTCAGGGTGAGACCGTTGTCAATAGTCTTCAAAAAGAACTTCAAGAACAGGGGCAAGCAATTGCCGAGCTCACAACCACTATGAACCAACTTGCAAAGGCCCAGCTTCAACAATTACAAAGGCCTAAGCAAGTGAATGCCATGGAGGGAGTGAACCAAAGAAGACCCCGGGGAAATTCTAAGCAAAGCAACAATGATCAGGGTGACCAAGGGACAAGCGGATATAGCCAAGAAGAGGAATATTATGACCAAGAAGAGGATATGATGTATGCCAATAACTACCAAGGTCAAGGCAACAGTCAAAGCAACAATCAGATAAACCAAGGCAACAATAAAAGTTGGGGGAATCAAAGACAAAGAAATTGGAACAATAACAACAATGCTCGAAACTGGGGGAACAACAATGATCGACAATGGGGGAACAACAATGAAGACAATTGCAGTGGAGGTAAAAACAACAACAATAACTGGGGTGGTAATGGTAACCGGGGGTCGGGCTTTCAAAGGCCCCCGATGTACCAACAACCAAGCAATCCACCCCCGTACCAATCTCATGGACAAAGCTCATCGAGAAATGATATGGGAAGAATTGAAAACATGTTCAAGCAGATGATGGAGCGAAATGCAGACTCTGATGCTCAGTTGGCCTCTCACAATACCTCCATTAGGAACCTTGAAGTACAAATGGGCCAGATTTCTCATGCCTTAAACACACGCCCAAAGGGTGCACTACCGAGTGATACGGTGGTGAACCCCAAGGGTGGGAACAATAACAATACCGGTCACGCCATGGAGGTGACCACGATAAGTGGAAAAGGTGGTGAAGTAAGTACTTCGAGGCAAAAGCGAATTATTGTTTATGATGATGAAATGCCCCATGATGAACTACCAATTGAAAATGAGCAAGTGGTGGAAGAGCCAACTACAAGTGAGGTGAGAATTGATATACATGATAATGGGGAGGAATTGCAAAGGGACGTGAACCCGTCTAGGGAACACGTGATTGATATGCCAGAACCGGAAGTCCCGCAAGCCAAGGCACCATTGCCTAGGCCCCCTTCTCCTTACCCTCAACGGTTGGCCAAACAAAAGCAAGAGACTCAGTTCAAGAAGTTTATTGATATGATGAAGAATCATTCCATCAATGTCCCGTTGGTTGAAGCCTTGGAATAAATGTCCGGGTACGCTAAGTTCATAAAGGACTTAGTCACTAAAAAATGGTCTATGGAGTGTGAAACCATCAAGATGACTCACCAAGTGAGTGCTATAGTACATTCCATGGCACCGAAACTTGAAGACCCGGGAGCTTTTACCATTCCTTGCACTATCGGGAGTGCGTATTTTGCCAAAGCCTTGTGTGACCTTGGGGAGAGTATTAACTTGATGCCATACTAGGTATTTAAAACAATGGGAATCGGGCAACCTAGGGCGACCTCAATGCATTTGCAAATGGAGGATAGGTCGATGAAGAGGCCCCTAGGGATAATTGATGATGTGTTGGTGCAGGTTGACAAATTTATTTTGCCCGCGAATTTTGTCATTCTGGATTGCGAAGTGTATTTTGAGGTCCCCATCATTTTGGGAAGGCCCTTCCTTGCCACAGGGAAGGCCTTGGTTGATGTTGAAGCTGGGGAGCTCACTTTCCGAGTGGGCAATGAGAAGGTGGTATTCCATGTGTGTAAGTCGATGAAGCAGCCCAACAGTACAGAAGTATGCTCTTTTATGGACCTCGTGACTGAGGTTATTATTGATGATGCAAGCTCTATGATCCATGTGGATGATCCAGTGGAGGCTGCCTTATTGGACCACGAGGACACCGTGGTTGATGGTTTTCTTGAAAGTACCAATGCCCTTCAAGGCATGGGTTCTTACTCTTATGGTCCCAGAAAGCTATCATTGGACTTGGAGAGCTGGAAGACTCCACCAACAAAGCCTTCAATTGAAGAGCCCCCGACTTTGGAGTTGAAGCCACTACCCTCCCACCTCAGGTATGAATATCTTGGTCCATCACGTACTTTGCCTGTCATTCTTTCCTCTTGCCTAACCCAAGTGCAGGTAGACTCAACTCTAAATTTGCTAAGGAGGAGGAAGAAAGCAATATGATGGACTCTTGCGGAAATTCGGGGTATTAGCCCCGCCTTTTGCATGCACAAAATCATCTTGGAGGATGGAGAAAAGCCCTCTGTAGAACATCAAAGGAGGCTCAACGAGGCAATGCAAGAAGTGGTGAAGAAAGAGATCATAAAATGGCTCGATGCGGGGGTTGTCTATCCAATTTCGGATAGCGCTTGGACTTCTCCAATCCAATGCGTTCCGAAAAAGGGTGGAATGACGGTGGTCCAAAATGACAAAAATGAACTCATTCCTACAAGAACGGTTACCGGATGGCGGGTGTGTATGGACTACCGCAAGCTCAACAAAGTGACCCGCAAGGACCATTTTCCCTTGCCATTCTTGGATCAAATGTTAGATAGGCTTGCGGGTCGGGCTTTCTACTGTTTTTTGGATGGGTATTCAGGCTATAATCAGATTTTGATTGCCTCGGAGGATCAAGAGAAGACCACTTTCACATGTCCGTATGCTACCTTTGCCTTCACCCGTATGCCTTTTGGACTTTGCAATGCACCCGCCATTTTTCAACGGTGCATGATGGCGATCTTTATAGACATGGTTGAAGATTTCCTCGAGGTGTTTATGGATGACTTCAGAGTAGTTGAGGATTCCTTCGATGAGTGTTTGAGTAATCTTGACAAAGTCCTTGCTCGCTGTGAAGAGACCGACTTGGTGTTGAACTGGGAAAAGTGCCACTTTATGGTGGAAGAAGGTATAGTGTTGGGTCACAAAATCTCGAGGGAAGTGGACAAAGCAAAAATTGAGGTGATTTATAAGTTACCACCACCAACTTCGGTTAGGGGAGTCCGGAGCTTCCTTGGGCATGCCGGGTCTATCGGCGTTTCATTAAGGACTTCTCTAAGGTGGTCAATCCTTTGTCCAAATTGCTTGAGAAAGATGCCAAATTTCATTTTGATGAGAATTGCATGAGTGCCTTTGAATTGTTGAAGCACAAGCTTACCACAACTCCTATCATCACGGTGCCAGATTGGAGCTCTTCTTTTGAGCTTATGTGTGACTCGAGTGATGTAGCTGTGGGGGCGGTGTTGGGCCAAAGGGTGAACAAGATCTTCCACCCTATTTATTATTCTAGCTAAACTATGAACTCGGCCCAAATGAATTACACCGTCACGGAGAAGGAGCTTTTGGCAATAGTCTTTTCTGTGGAGAAATTTCGTCCTTATTTGATGGGTGCCGAGGTCATAGTTCACACTGACCATGCGGCACTCCGGTATCTCATGACCAAAAAGGATTCCAAAGCGAGACTCATGCGTTGGGTATTGTTGCTTCAAGAGTTCGACTTGGAAATTGTCAATAGAAAAGGGAGAGAAAACCAAGTGGCCGACCATATTTCTTGATTGGAGGAGAAAGGTCGACCTTGTGACGGGCTTGAGATTAATGACAGTTTCCCCGATGAGCAACTTCTTTTGGTGTCAATGAAAGAAATGCCATGGTTGGCCGACATTGCAACTATCTTGTCACATGTGTTGTCCCTTGTGAGCTCTCTTCTAACCAAAGGAAGAAGCTTAGGAGGGATAGCATGGACTTATATTGGGATGAGCCATATTTATTCAAGATTTGCACTGATGGGGTCATCCAACGATGTGTACTGGAAGAAGAACAAAGGTCGATTCTTGAGTCTTGCCACTCCTCACCATGTGGTGGTCATCATGGAGGGGCAAGGACTGCTTCAAAGGTGCTGAGCTGTGGTTTCTTTTGGCCTTCTTTGTATAAAGATGGCGGTGACTTAGTAAAGAGATGTTATGAGTGTCAGAGGGCCGGGGGAATTTCAAAGAAAGATGAGATGCCTCTCAATACTATTCTCGAAGTAGATATTTTTTATGTGTGGGGTATCGATTTCATGGGCCCGTTTGTTAGCTCTTGTGGGAACACATACATTCTCATGGCAGTGGATTATGTCTCTAAATGGGTTGAAGTAGTGGCTCTACCCAACAATGAGGCCCGGAGTGGTGTGTCATTTCTCAAGAAGAGCATTTTTACAAGGTTTGGCACGCCTCGTGCAGTCATTAGTGATGGGGGGTCGCATTTCTGTAATAAAGCCTTTGACACCTTGCTTTCAAAGTATGGCGTAAATCACAAATTTACCACCCCCTACCATCCCCAGGAGAGTGGCCAAGTTGAAGTCTCCAACAGGGAAATAAAGAGCATATTGTCAAAAACGATCAATGCAAAAAGGACCAATTGGTCACAGAAGTTGGATGACGCTCTATAGGCTTATAGGATTGCCTACAAGACCCCAATCGGTATGTCTCCGTACCGATTGGTGTTTGGGAAAGCTTGCCATTTACCGATTGAGTTAGAGCACAAGGCCATGTGGGCCTTGAGGAAGTTGAACCTTGAATAGGATGTGGAAGCCAACCTTCGTGTGGAGCAGCTTAATGAACTTGACGAATTCAGATTCCATGCCTACTTCGGTTCGTCCTTGTACAAGGAAAAAATGAAGTACCTTCATGATAAGTATGCTCGTGGCAAGGAGTTCAAAGTAGGTGAATTGGTTCTCTTGTTCAATTCTCGGTTACGTCTGTTTCCGGGAAAGCTTAAGTCAAAGTGGAGCGGACCTTTTGAAGTTGTGTTTGTAACACCGTTTGGTGCTCTTGATCTAAAAAACAAAAGTGGGGAAATTTTCAGAGTAAATGGGCACAGGGTCAAGCACTACCTGGGAAAAATTGATGGCAACCATGTAGTGGAATTTCTCCATCTCAAATGAACTTGGTAACATGCGTCGTGCCGCGACGTTAAATCAGGCATTTCTTGGGAGGCAACCCATGTGTCTTTATTTTTGTTCTTCTTTGATTTTCTTGGTAGTATAGGAATCATTTTTGCACTAACTGGTTTTGGGATGTTGTAGGATTATTTTGATGCAGAACAAAATGCTAAGTGTTGAATGTACAGGCCTCTGAAGTTTGCACCGCGACCGCGGTTGAATTTTCGCGGTCCGCGGAGCCTCCTTATGTGAAACACTGCTTTCTGAAGTTTTCTTCGCGGCCACGGTCCTCATTTCACGGTCCGCGGAGCCCTAGCAGATGTTCCTGTATCTCTGAAGCAATCTTCGCGGACCGCGGTTGAACTTTCACGAACCGCGGTAACCTTCTGTCAAAGAGCCCAGAATATTGAATGACCACGGACCGCGGTCGCTTTTTCGCGGTCCGCGGTGGGTAAGTGTAGTGGGCCCCAGGTCCCTTCTATAAATTGTCCTTCAGGGCCTCATTTTACACTTTACGCACTTTAACTCTCCAGAGCAAACTTTTACTGTGCCTCAAGCTTCATATTTTCAAAGTGTGCATTTCATTCATCTACTCTTCATCTCAACATCTAGTAAGTGTAATTATGATTCATTAACTTATTAATTTGATTATTTTCTTGATTATTTGGTAGATTTTCTTCTCTTTTTCTTTTTTTTTCTTCTCTATGCCATTAAAAAAGTTAGGGTTTGTTCATAAGGCTCATTTTAGACCCTTTGTAGTCAATTTCATTGATTAATCACGTAGGGTTTTAACAAAATGTGCATTTGAACTTGAAAATCACTGAAAAATAGACACCCTATTTTTTGGTATGAGCGCGGTCCGCGGTCGATTTTTCGCGAATCGCGGTGTTGAATTATCAGTCCCATTTGATTTTGATGACCGCGGACCGCGGTCGAGTTTTCGCAGACCGCGATGCCCGAGTGCGGACCGCGGTCACTTTTTCGCGGTCCGCGGTGCCCACCTTCAGAGAAGTGGGTAGTCTGAACCCCACTTCTCCACGGACCGCGATCAGTTTTTCGCGATCCGCGATGCCTGAGTGCGGACCGCGGTCGCTTTTTCGCAATCCGCGGTGCCCACAATCAGAGAGGCCATTCTTCCCCCATTCCCTTAGCGGTCCGCGGTCCCCCTTTTGCAGGTCCTCTGTGCATTATGCAATTCATCTGTGTATCTCTGTTCTATCCACTACTTGGGTACTAACAATGTTTATATGATTTAAACTCGCAGAGAATGGTCCAATCACGAGGTGGTGGCCGTAAACCTGGTGGCAGGGGAGAGTCATCCCGGGGGAGAGGCCAAGGGACAATCAAACTGGCTCCCAAAGTCCGGCAGGCCATGAAAGAGACAAGAAAGGCAATCCGGGCAATGGATGGAGCTACTTCCCAATCGGGAAGTGAATATATACCCTCCGAGGGAGAGTCTTCAGAATCCATACCTGAGCACTACCCAGACTTCCCAGAGAGGTTCAAGATGACCAATGAGCCATCTGTCTCTCCCCCTGCCCCAACACCAGCCAATTTTGAGTCATCTGAAGGCTTAGCAGCAGGGAGTGGCCACACAAACTCCACTTCACCCACAGCTTCCCTGTCTGGTGAACCGGAGATGAAGCAGCTGTAGATGCACCCCAAACAGGGGGTGAACCCCAAGTTGGGGGAGTGGAGAGAACAAGAAACCCGGTGGTGTGGAAAGATAGATTTGTCATTGAGCCAGCTTTCCATAGATTCCTGGAGTGGTGGTCGGAGAGAAAATTGATAATGGAGCGCAGGTTCACCACCAAAAATCTATTTCCACTCAACCCAAATGTGAAGAGATAATTCAGGGAGAGAAAGGGTTGGGACTACTTCTCTTGCTACCTGCCGGATGCCAGTGAGCACCTTGTCAAGGAGTTTTACACAAACTTGTCGTTTCTGAAGAAAGACTCCAAGGCAACCATGGTGAGAAATCTCACGGTACCTTTTGATGGGGAAGCATTGAATGCTTATCTAGAGTTTGATGAGGTAGATGACACACAATACCGAGAGAAGTTGGAGGCGGGTGATGAGGCCCGTCATTGGCTAGCAGAACATTTGGCTATCCCGTGTGAAAACCCGGATTGGTTGCAGGCAGGAAAGACCATTCTCAGGAGAACGTTGAATTTTGAGGCTAAAGGCTGGGAGACGTTCGTGTGAAACATGATTGACTCAACCTTCCATGAGAACTATATTCCTCTCCGGCGGGCTGTATTGATTGCTTCTATTATGGCGGGGTACCCAATTAATGTCGGGAATGTCATGTCCACTGTCATCATCCGGGTGGTAAATGAGGGGGATAGAGCTTACCCTTTCCCCAACTTCCTGACCATGTATTTTGAGGATCAACAGGTGGACAAGAGAAGTTTTGATGTGAAGCTGAAAACAAAAGCCCATTTCTCTTGGTATGATCTTCAAAGTGATGACAACCCGAAGAGTAAGAAGTTCAAGGGTAAATCCATTGCTTCCACTGGCCAATCTGAAGAGCCAGTGGTTGTAGTGGAGTTTTCTCAGCCCGAGCCCGCCATCCAGAGAGTGCTCCAGGCCCCTCCACTTCAGTAGACCCAGGGATTCCTTCATCCCAGGCATATCCTCTGACTGCCCACAGACTGAGCCAGTCACTTGCCAGTATCAACAACTGGATGCAGGCAGCTACTTCTAAGCTGTCTGTGCTTTCTACGTCTGTGGAAGCCCAGGCTACTCCTCCTCCACCACAGGTACCCCAGTCAGTTGAGGACTCCCTCAAGGAACTTCTGGCCAACCAGAAGAAAATCCTTGACAACCAGAAGAAGATTCTGGATGCTGTTGACTCCCACGGGAAGGCATTGAAGGAGCTTACAAAGGAGACCAAGAGGCTCAAGAAGACCCGTGCATCAAAGGAGTAGGTGAAGGAGCTGAGGAAAGAGGTGGAAAAGCTTAAGGAGGATCACCTGCCATTGGACCTGTTGCTTCAGGAGCCGGCTGCCCAGCCTGAGCAGGAGCTAGAGGTTTAGAGACCTACAAAGAGGAGGAGGGTGCTGCCCCGTACAGAGGGTATTGAGTTAGAGTTGGCAGAACCACCAACACAGACCCAGATTGTAGAGGAGATGCAAGCCCAGTCCCAGGTCCCGCCGGAGGCACAGGGCTATGGGGACCAGTCCCAGGTTCCCCCACAGGCCACAGACCCCGGGACCCATGCTGAGGACCCCACACAGGCAGGAGGCCAATAGGGAGTTTTTATTCTTTACTCTCTCTCTCCTTTTATTTGAGCTTATTTTGCTAGTTAGCATTGAGGGCAATGCTAGCTTTTAGTTGGGGGAGTGGCCCTATCTTGATTTTTTTATTCTGATGGATGACTGTATAATTCAGACAATATTTTTCTTTTTCTTATGATTTATTTTGATTTTGATATGTAAATAACTTTACTCTTTCAATACTTTTAGTATTTTTCACTTTTGGTATGTATATAAAGTTACTTTCCAATGTATATATTCATTCCCTTATGTATATTCGACTAAATCCCCTCATGTACATATTCATTCTATCTTACGCATTTTACTTTCCGCATTTTCCCTTTCTTTAGCTTCTTATTTTCCTTTCATAGCTTCTTGTTTTGAATTGTTCGCGTGCAATAAGCCTTTGGTTTTCTTAATGCCACGGTTCTTTCCAAAGGTGAAATTTGTGTGAACAGGGTGGCTCTTCCCGAGGATGGATGGTGTGACAACTTTCTTAAGGGTTTGAGTCTATTTTTTTTCTTTTTAATAGTTAGTGAATAAAGGTGCCTCAAGCAAAGCTTCACTTGGGCCTAACACATTTTCCTTTGATCCCATGGTAAAAAATAAATCGTTGTGTTTAGGATGGTGAAAGTTGTGACCTTGAGACTCTTGTGTTGGCCGATAATCATCAAATGGTTTTTCGGGACCATTGTGTTGCTCAAAGCATAACTAAGGTCATTGTGGGCCCCCGACTCTGTTTCTTTAGCAATCCCATAGCTTGAGTGGTGAGAGTTTGAATTGCAAGTCCAAGTCCCGTGCCATTAGTCTAGAACTTGCCCTGAATGTTTGTCTAGGCGAAATCATAAGTGAAGTTTGACTTAAGAGGTGATTATAGGCTCTCCTTGATCCAAATAGTGAATTGAACATTTCCATAGCCTACCAGTGACAATTTCCCTAGTCAACCCTTTTGAGCCTTAGACCTTTTTCTTTCAAAAACCATGTTACAAGCCTTTACCCATTTTAGCACTCTCTTGGCACCCAAATTCTTTCCTTAACACAAGGCAAAAACATAAGTTTGGGGGAGCGGCGAGGAATTGCAACAAAGTGAAAAAAAAAGAAGGTACAAAAGAAAGAAAAAGGAACGGCAATGAAAAAGAAAGAAAAGAAAAAAAATCAAAAAAGCCAAAAAGAATGAACAAAGTGGAATAAATAAAGGGAATCAATGAAATAAATGTGATTAAAGCTGTGGAATGCCTAGAAAGGAGAAAAATTGATTTGAAAGAACGAAAAGGTGTGACAGTATGTCTCTCCAACCCTTCAGAAAGAGCCAATTGACTCAAAGAGTCAAAGAATGTGAAACAAATGAAGCGCTTAAGGGAAGATTGAACACACTTTGACCAAATATTTCCTACCTTTAACCAAAATTTGTCATCATGTACCCACTAAATCCCTATATGATCTTGAGTTGAATGAAACTTACATTAGTGGTGACTCACATAAGGGGTAAGCCTATGGTACTTTGAGCCGGACTTGAGTCTTTCCTTTGAGAGAGATGAGTGAACTCCCATTATCCTCGTTCTGAGCGTTACAATTCTAAAGTGAGGTGCTTAGGGAGAGTTGAGGAGTATGAGTTTGGGTTCCACAATGACCAAAGTGGTAGTAAGAGTTTCATTGATGAGTCGAGTCAACTCTTGATGCTCTTGTGTTGCACTTGAAACCATGGTTTTAAAAAGGGTCAAATGTTGTTAATGATTCATTTGCATTAAGGGCAATTGTTAGCCCCAATTGATTCCAGAGGAGGTTACCTTAGGACAACCGAATTTTCTTGAAACTACTCAAATTGCGGTGGGGCTTATTTTGATTGCTTGAGGACAAGCAAAAGCTTAAGTTTGGGGGAGTTGATAACTAGGGATTTTACCTTGTTCTATACTCTAACTGCTTAAATTTTGGATACATTTGTACATAAAATAGCCCCAAAATCTTACATGTTGTGCTTGTTGCAGGATTGAGCCAAAAATGATGACAAAACGTCAGAAACTTGATAAAAAAGGAGTGAATCTAGAACAAGTACCAAGAACAACAAAAAGACCTACCTCAAGTGACCACCGCGGCCGCGGTCCATGGTGGTGAAGTTCAGAGAAGCCTTTTCAAAGGCAAAAGACCACCGCGGCCGCGGTCCAATCTTCGCGGTCCGCGGTGGTGAAGTTCAGAGAAGCCTCTTGTCACGACCCAAACTGGAGGACCATGACTAGCACCCGGGCCATATTTGCCGAGCACCAACGTACATTTTATCTAATCTTATTTTTTATCTTTAAGGGATAACGAGATCAATAAGATGGTAGATATGGATCATGAACATACATCACATTAGATGACAAGATTGCTAAGAAACTACATAAAAGGTACGAGCTACAACGCTGCCATGAAATACTATACAACAAAAATTAGCCAACAAGGCATACCAAACTAGACATGAGTCGACACCTGTCTATGAGCCTCTAAAGGAGCATAAGTAATGTAACATAGCTGGAACAGGGCCCCGACATACCCATAACATCTATAACAAAATTCATACCAAGACCACGACAAGTCCGGAGAAGGGATCTCGCCTATAACCGTTGAACATGAAAGCCTACTGTGGTGGGGGAGCTGCGTCTACCTGTCTATAAGGACCTGCAACACGACATGCAGCGTCCACAAATAAAAAGGATGTCAGTACGAATAAAGTACTGAGTATGTAAGGCAGGAAAGCATAAATAAGAACAATAATATAAAGAGAGATGTAGGAGATACAACCTCTAGCATCTGAGTGCTTCTAAGAGACAGTAACATGAAATGCGTAATACATGTATACACATAATCGTTTTAAAACATCCGCCTCTGTGGGCATCATCATCATCATATAACATTCGCCTCTGTGGGCATCATCATCATCATATCATACCCGGCCTCAAAGAGGACTCGGTAAACCCAACTGATCAGTGGTTGCACAATAGGTGCCATACCCGGCCGACTATAGCGCGGCTCGGTAGAGTAAAATAGCTACATATATATATAATGCATGTAGGACTCATTGGAATCATATTCTGAACCTTTCGGAGTGACGTAAGGTCGATATTCTCCGTACACGTTATTAGGATTAACTCTTCATCAAGAATCTTATAAGAATCAGGAAGTACCAACAACATTGATAACATAAGAATAAGAGAAGCAACCTCAACATCAATTGTTCCATAAGAAGGGAAACAATGTAAGTACTGCTAGCTTCTAAGAGTAGAGTATCTTTGGAAGCTCGTTCATTGCATTATGTACAATCGGAGTCGTGCAAAAGAAGGAAAGGGATAGACTCACATACCTTGTTTATACTTCCCCAACCTCAAGCTACACAAATGTCACAACTCCTTAATCTACAATAAGAGAAACGACACTATCGTTATCGTTTAAGCGTCATAACTAATATGTATCGACCACAACCTATTTTACGATGAAACGGACAACACCTCCCCTATATATATGACATCACACAAGTCAAAAAAATCACCAAACAGCCCAAAAAACATCAATAATAATTATATTGAGCCTCCCAAAATAGTCCACACACAACCTAATCACTTCATACATAAGATGACCACCGTAGTCGTGTCAAACGACCCGAAAATGTTACAACGAACGACCAGCTCAAAACCCTACATATATATGGTTTTATAAAAACCCTTCCTCGTCCAAAACTCCACAAAACAGTAGTAAAACACGCAGCCCAACAGCAACACAAAACAGTCCGCTACAAGTCAAATAACTCGAACTCACGACTTCCGATCACCGTCCGGTGAGTTCTAACTATTAGGAAACAAATTTATAAACCTTACTTGATATTTAAGCACTTAAATACAGATATTATACACTTCTTAACTATGAAGTAACTTCCAAAACTCTAATTACAAAGAAAAAGGAGAGGCGGTATAATGACACTTACGTCGTAGGGATCGTTTTGATGTTATTGCTTCTCGGTTTCATGCCCGGGATGATATTCTTCTTTGAAATCATTGAAGATAGCTTGAGGTTATGTTTATGGGTGTTCTCTGGTCGTTTTATGCTGAATAATGAAGAGAAATCCGACCTAAGGTTTATATATATCAAGTTTGGAAAAGTCAAAGAGGTGCTAGCTTGGCACCCTAGGATTGGTCCATCTTCCGACGCTTATATCTTTTTATCCCGATGTCGTATGAATGAACGGTTAAGATAGTTGGAAACTAAATTCCAATACCTTCAATTTGGTATATAATATGTCCCAATAAGACCTAATATAATACATGAAATGTATTGCTCAAAAAGCTTTAGTGACACACCTACTTGTCACTTATGATGTCTGCGCAGGCTCGCGAAACTGCAAATATCTCTACTCCTACGTCGTATCGATGAACGGTTTAATACATTGGAAACTAGACTCATATGTGATTGGTAGATAATCCAATAATTCCAAGTATATTGGGAGAAAAGCTCAGTTATATTTGTCCTAAAATTCAGCACATTATGAGTGTAACTTGTGAAGACCTTTGCCGACTTTTGTTCCACAACTTGCTTGACTTCAAAATGTAGAACACAACTATCATACGATAAAAATTAACTCATATAATAAACTCCTTATCATGTAATGAACCATAGTCTTACCCTAAAGTACATTTTATAACACTCCAAACTCGTCGACTTTCGACGAAACTTATTTTCTTCAATTGGTTTAGCTTCTAAGCTTTCCAACCCTCTTGGTACTCGTTATTCATGATCTTAAATATTTGTAAACTCCAATGTAACATGATTAACTTACTTTATATTCCATCAAATATAATCTTATTTCTTAGCTTACATCAATTGACTTACGATGTACTTTCACGTACGAAAACATGGGGTGTAACATCATTCCCCCCTTTGGAACATTCGTCCTCGAATGTTGGCTAATGCACTTATCCGTATCTTAAGTAATAACTCGGACGAATACTTTAATATTATTTTTTCCATCTAGGGAGTTGTTCGGTGAATAAATCCAAAGGCTAGGGGATCCCTCTCTTTAGGCCTCTTTCTCACTCCACGACTTGTGGTCGAAATTCTTCCAATCTCGTCACTGTTTCTACCTTTTTTCATGCAGCCCGGATGATTCTAACCTTGAATGTGTGCCAATGTGACTCTTATCTGCTTTTTTTTTCTTGTTTTCTTTTAACCAATCTTTAGGATTCACTTTGTGAACATATATAGTACTATGACAAGCTGTCCCTTTGGCATCTATAGGTGTACTAAAGTTCTTTGATTGGTACTTTGTTGAACTTAAAACTATTGCTATATCTTGCTTCATGGCCTCAATTATCTATGCTTATGGCTTTACCACAACTAGTTAGGTCATACTGTACTATAACTCTTACTTCGGTTTATTATTATCGAGGCCTGCCACCCAACTCCAGGTTATTCTCTCATTGCTTATCTTATATGTATAAATCTAAGCCATTTAATGCTTTCTTATTACTATTCATCTTAATAATGACAACCTAATCTCATCTCATATTTGTAACGTTCATCCATCTATTGTTGATTCACCTTAATGTTGATCTATAATCTACCACTGATAACCTGAAACCTCTTATGTAATATATCATCACTAGGGCTCACGTCTCATCGGGGAACATCTGAAGTGATTTTACTGCTTCACTTAGGGACGATATTATAATCCAATAACTATATTTCATAGCATCCCAACGTGATTCATCCTATGGGGGTATTCTAATCCCGTGCAGTTCATGAAATCCCTTTTCTTTGAATCATTACCCAATAAAATGACTAAACGTCATCCTCTTATCTATCACAATTACACCCTTATTCTACCACTGGGGCAACATTCCATCTATTCCAAATTCTCCTACTCTTAAACTCCCCTGAGTTCACTCATGCTATACTGAGCTTTTTATAACTTTATGGAAACTATCAGCCCTCTTGTTGTGATGGGTGTAATCCCGATGACTTACCTATTCTTGTCACCTTCTCACCTACCTTTTCTTATCCTTACCACCGTCTAGCAAAAACCTTGTTGCTATATCATAATTTAGCTTGCGACCTACACATATCTATTTGTACTACTCGCACCCTTCCTTTTAACATGCTAGCACCATAGATTTCCTTTCATGCCTTCCCAGTCGCCTTTAAATGTAAGCAATTACTTTTCCTGGCCGTTCTACCACTTGCTGTATGTATACTTGGCATATCTTAATGCCCACGAATACTGGAGTTCCATGTATCTCATATGATCTCAATTACCAACTCTTGATTTTTTTTCTTCTTCCCATTCATTATTCACGATAGGTGCCACTTACTTATGGAGTGTATACAATATTGTAGTGAGAAAGTTGTCATAAGACCATTTCTTCTTTAGGTCAATATGCTTATATTGAAGCCTTCTTCCTTATTTCCTCAGCTAGTCTTTCGTTTTCTACATAGTGGATACCCTATGACTCTCGTAAAGCTGCGAGCTTCCTACATTGTATACCCACAGGTATTTCTGATATTCTTACTCGCCTATCATTATCCTTAGTTATTTACCTCCGTTCCCTTGTGTTCGTAGGGTTGCTTCTAAATTGAAAATTCAGTCGTTCCCTAGTGGCACTCTCTTTTATTTTCATAACACTTATATTGTAACTTCTACTACCCCAACTCCTATCTGAATATTTCTCGAGAATTACGATGTCGTATCTGAGAGACTTAATATCCTATGCTAGGTTTGACTACGTTTATCTTGCATGATCTACTGATTTGTCTGTATCCTCCTATCTAGCCATAACTAGGCTCTTCCTGAATCAACTACATAATACCCGTTGGTCGACTCTCATATCTGTATTTTATATAATGCCTCTTGGGTTATGTCCTTTGTCTTAACTTACCTCTCGTACGGGATCCTTATGTATCAAGTGTTCATTCCCACTTATTTATTAATACCATTGAGTGTGAAACCCTTATTGATTCTTCCCGGTGTCATGCTTGCATAATGTTCTAGAGTCATATTATATCTGTAGGATCTTAATAAATGCAATCTCATTCCTTTCACCTTTTTACCGTATTATTCCTTTACCATTCGATAGTTACCTCTTCCTCTTTGGCATTTTTTTCACATCTTCACACACATATTACTCGCCCTGCGGTAACCCTTCAACACCAGGGATAATTGAATTTCTTATGCACAAAGGTGACACCTGGTGTAACTGGCACATCTAGTCCCTTAAGCTTAACTCTGCTCATAGTGCTTGCTTTAGGGAAGCGTCTTCGTGAATTACCTTTAAAGGTTATTCTTCTATTGTTCATTCTATTATTGTTGAAACACTATCTTTGAAACGATGTCGACTATCACCAATTCCTTTGATCCCTAATTCACGTTCGATTTTTTCTTCTTGTTTACTATCCCATACTAATTTCTATTACTTGGGGGGTCTAACCTTTCCTTATGGTAATCACGTGTGAGTCACCAACTCATTTCTCGAAATGAGGGTATGGCTTTATGGCTTATACTTTTGTATTGTCTCAAGGCCTGTCTCCTCTCATTTTTTTTTCCTTCACTTGACTATAGACTTTATCATTATACCATATTTTGATTTACCGCTATGACTTATTTATCACCTCTTACTCATAATGTTTTATTTACTCTCTTCTTATTCTCATGCTAATATCTATGTCTATCGCCCTATTATAAAGACTTCAACATGACGTTCTTTCACATTTAGCTCCCCTTGCTTCATATCACTGGCTCTTCGGGACGACTAACATTCTTTTTTTCTTCTTTTTTTTTACTAGTGGCTGGAGTCATAATAAGGCAAATATTTATCCCTTCTAGGACCCTAGTGCCTATCTTCTGAAATTTCTGAATATTCTAGTATTCATATCTGACTGTTCTATTCTAGAGTGACGATATGGCTATATCCAAATGAGAACTATTACCATGTTCTGCACTACCCTTCAAAAATGTTAAATAATGATAACAATCTATTATTAATTTTTGGTTACTCTAACCCCAACTGGATCCTGATATCCTATCCTTCTCTTAAATTATTTC
The DNA here is from genome assembly GCA_005239495.1 of Nicotiana undulata. NCBI lineage: Eukaryota > Viridiplantae > Streptophyta > Magnoliopsida > Solanales > Solanaceae > Nicotiana > Nicotiana undulata. Next base: position 46,107 of record ML281798.1, read on the forward strand.
AGTTAGCTCCCATAGGGCATAATTGAGATTGGTATGGACAATTGTAGATATCTCTGTTACCGTTGAAAGTAACTAAAAATGCTTATATTTCTCTGCCAGAATTATAAATACTGATAATCTTTATTAACTAGGTACCTCGTACCCTTCTTTATCTTGCTTCTTTTACTTGCTAAAACTCGTATCTACCTTCTGATTCTCTTTTTTTTTTTTACCATATGGGTAGATAGATATTCTTTCCTTAGAGCTCCTTATTAAGAAACTAACACATCTTAGTACACACATGATCTGCTGAAGCCCTCACATTTACTCATCATAAGCATGATGCAAAATTGAGTTCCTCTGCCTCAACTCTTCCACAACCACATTGCAATCTCTTAATATCCATCTTTCTAGATGTATGCATCGTCGTATTATAAATAAGATAGAATTGAGGAAATTGAGTTCTTACGATTGAGCTCTACCACACGATCTAGAGTAAGAAGAAAGAGTAACAGTCCTAAATGCCCTGTAGCCTCTTGCTTATAAGTGTGGTGCACAACACACCCATAAACAAGACTCTACTAGACACGGCTCATAGACAACCCTATGACAAACCTTCTCTGATACCAAGTTTGTCACGACCCAAACTGGAGGACCATGACTAGAACTCGGGCCATATTTGCCGAGCACCAACGTACATTTTATCTAATCTTCTTTATTATCTTTAAGGGATAACGATATCAATAAAATGGTAGATATGGATGATGAACATAAATCACATGGGATGACAAGATTGCTACGAAATTACATAAAAGGTACGAGCTACAACGCTGCCATGAAAGACTATACAACAAAAATTAGCCAACAAGTCATACCAAACTATACATGAGTCGACACCTTTCTATGAGCCTCTAAAGGAGCATAAGTAATGTAACATATCCCGAACAACGGCCCGACATACCCATAACATCTATAACAAAATGCATACCAAGACCACGACAAGTACGAAGAAGGGATCTCGCCTATAACCGCTGAACAGGAAAGTCTACTGTGGTGGGGGAGCTGCGTCTACCTATCTATCAGGACCTGCAGCACGGCATGCATCATCCACAAATAAAAAGGACGTCAGTACGAATAAAGTACTGAGTATGTAAGGCAGGAAAGCATAAATAAGAACAGTAATATAAAGAGAGATGTAGGAGATACAACCTCTAGCATCTGAGTGCTTCTAAGAGACAGTAACATGAAATGTGTAATACATGTATACACATAATCTTTTTAAAACATCCGCCTCTGTGGTCATCATCATCATCATTGAACATTCGCCTCTGTGGGCATCATCATCATCATATCATACCCGGCCTCAAAGAGGACTCAGTAAACCCAAGCGATCAGTGGATGCATAATAGGTGCCATACCCGGCCGACTATAGCGCGGCTTGGTAGAGTAAAATAGATACATCTATATAATGCATGCAGGACTCATTGGAATCATGTTCTGAACATTTCGGAGTGACGTAAGGTCGATATTCTCTGTACACATCATTAGGGCTAACTCTTCATCGAGAATCTTATAAGAATCAGGAAGTACCAACAACATTGATAACATAAGAATAAGAGAAGCAACCTCAACATCAATTGTTCCATAAGAAGGGAAACAATGTAAGTACTGCTAGCTTTTAAGAGTAGAGTATATTTGGAAACTCGTTCATTGCATTATGTACAATCGGAGTCGTGCAAAAGAAGGAAAGGGATAGCATCACATACCTTGTATATACTGCCCCAACCTCAAGCTACGCAAATGTCACAACTCTTTAATCTACAATAAGAGAAACGACACTATCGTTATCGTTAAAGCGTCATAACTATTTTGTATCGACCACAACCTATTTTACGATGAAACGGACAGCACCTCCCCAATATATATGAATTAACACAAGTCAAAAAATTCACCAAACAGCCAAAACAACATCAATAATAATCATATTGAGCCTCCCAAAACAGTCCACACACAACCTAATCACTTCATACATAAGATGACCACCGTAGTCGTGTCAAACGACCCGGAAATATTACAACGAATGACCTGCTCACAACCCTACATATATATGGTATTCTAAACACCCTTCCTCCTCCAAAACGCCAAAAAACAGTAGTAAAACACGCATCCCAACAGCAACACAAAATAGTCCGCTACAAGTCAAATAACTCGAACTCACGGCTTCCGATCACCGTCCCGTGAGTTCTAACTATTACGAAACACATTTATAAACCTTCCTTGATATTTAAACACTTAGATAAAGATATGAGATATTTCTTAACTATGAGGTAACTTCCAACGCTCTAATTACAAAGAAAAGGGAGAGGCGGTATAATGACATTTACGTCGTAGGGATCGTTTTGATGTTATTGCTTCTCGATTTCATGCCCGGGATGGTATTCTTCTTTGAAACCCTAGAAGATAGATTGAGGTTATATTTATGGGTGTTCTCTGGTCGTTTTATGCTGAATAATGAAGAGAAATCCGACCTAAGGTTTATATATATCAAGTTTGGAAAAGTCAAAGAGGTGCTAGCTTGGCACCCTAGGATTGGTCCATTTTCTGACGCTTATATCATTTTATCCCGATGTCGTATGAATGAACGGTTAAGAGCTTTGGAAAATAAATTCCAGGACCTTCAATTTGGTATATAATATGTCCCAATAATACCTCATATAATACATGAAATGTATTGCTCAAAAAGCTTTAGTGACACACCTACTTGTCACTTATGATGTCTGCGTAGTCTCGCGAAACTACAAATATCTCTCTACTCCTACGTCGTATCGATGAACGGTTTAATACATTTGAAACTAGAATCATATATATTAAATGTGGTTGGTAGATCATCCAATAATTCCAAGTATATTGGGAGAAAAGCTCAGTTACATTTGACCTAATCTTCAGCACATTATGAGTGTAACTTGTGAAGACCTTTTCCGACTTTTGTTCCACAACTTGCTTGACTTCAAAATGTAAAACACAACTATCATACAATAAAAATTAACTCATAGTATAACCTCATTATCATGTAATGAACCATAGTCTCACCCTAAAGTACATTTTATAACATTCCAAACTCGTCGACTTTCGACGAAACTTATTTTCTTGAATTGGTTTAGCTTCTAAGCTTTCCAACCCTCTTGGTACTCGTTATTCATGATCTTAAATATTTGTAACCTCCAATGTAACATGATTAAATTACTTTATATTCCATCAAATATAATATTATTTTTTAGCTTACATCAATTGACTTACGAGTTACTCTTACGCACAAAAACATGGGGTGTAACACCTCTTCAAACGCAAAAGACCACCGCGACCGCAGTCCAATCTTCGCGGTCCGTGGTCCAATCTTCGCGGTACGCGGTGTTGAGATTTAGAGGACATGATTTTTAAGGCAAAGGGCTCCGTGGATTGCGGTCTATTTTACGCGGTCCGCAGTCAAGAAGACTCAGAGACTCAGCAGCTGAAGCCAAAGCAGTCCACCGCGGACTGCGGTCGCTTTTACGCGGTCCGCGGTAACCCCGCATGGGGTGTTTTTGTCCGGAATTTTTGTTGGGTATAAATAGCTTCTTTTGTATTTTTTTAGGTTACGCTGAGTATCAACAACAATGGGCAACTCGTGAATAGTCTATTTTCATCTTTTGTTGCAATTTTAGCTTCATTTCAACATTGAATCTTCTTATTTTATTTTATAAATTAATCATATGGGTTTGGTTTCATCTATTTTTGTGATTTTTTCATTGATAATGAGTAGCTAAACCCATTATCTAGGGTTGTGGCTCAAGCCTTGTGTGGGTAATTAATGGATTCTCTAAATTAGGGCTTAGATGTTTATGGGTGATGGATATTTGGGTTGATTTATGATTTTATTGTTAAAATTGGTGGTTGCAAACACCAATTGGTGTTCAATTGTTTTGGGTCCTTCTTGAGAAAGAGGACTTGAGTCTAGGAAATCAACCCAACAAGGAATTGGGATGAAATCATGAGAATTGATAGTCCCAATTAACGGGTTAAATCTCGAGAGAGTAAAACCCCACTTGAGCCCATATTGCTTGTGCACATTTGACACCCAATTGACCTTGAGAAAGGCAATTATACATATCCAATCAAACTACCGAGAGGTATAGAGTGGGTAACTTTGGAGAATTTGGCTATATCATAAATTCCCCGACTAACATCTTTGCCTTAGGTATTAGAATCCGTTAATTACGCGCATAGGTAGAAGTCATAACCCTAGTGACTTTATCCAATTTAGAAAACAACCTAAAACGATATTAGTAGTTCAATTGCAATCATTATTAGTATAAATCATTGTTATAGTACAAAACCATCAATGATAAAAAGTGTAATCAAGAACATGAACCATTGCTAGATCACTTAGAAACTCACTCCAAATCATAACTCCCTGAGGTTTCGATCCCGAATAGTAGTGTGGGTGAGAGTGGATCAAGGCCCTCGAACGCGATGAGTAATTTTGCCCAGCGATTTTTAAGTTCCAAAAACAGAATGTATTACAGGAAATTGCCCATTTTTCATAAACTTCATCTTCTCCACACCTCTTAGGCGATTTGTGAAGAATTCCTTCACCATAATCTCTTAGGTAAGTAATCTTTGACTTGTTTCCTTCGATTTTAATCAACATCCACTAGATTCTAGGCCTAAAAACATGTGATTAAGGGTAGAAAATTGGGGATTTGGGTAGAGTTAGGACTTTTTGATTATTTGGGAATTTGACCTAATTTTGGGGTGGGATTTCAAAAAAAATTATATGGGCTCATGGGTGAATGGGTGATCGGGTTTTGGTCCGAACCTCGTATTTTGACCAAGCGGGCCCGGGGTTAATTTTTGGAATTTTGGGAAGAATGTTGGGAAATCTATAATTAAGAATTGGAATTGATTGATTTGGAGTCGGGTTCGAAAGGAAAAACGGTGCTAGAGGCTTGATTTGGATTCTTGGAGTCGAGGTAAGTGTTTGGCCTAACCTTAGCTTGAGGGAGTATGTGTTGAGTCATATGTGCTAGGTGTTTATCCCATGTTCAATGTATAGGTGAGTTGACGAGTACCTATGCATTGTCGTCAAGCATGCCCGTGAGTCGGTCTTTATGATATATGTGTTTTTATTCAATATTTACTGTGTTATGAAGTAGATTTCATTTTGGAGGTTATTCAATTGTTGGAAATACTTGGTTGTGAACACTGTTGATTAATTGTTCGGTTGAGGATTATTTTGTTAAGTTTTACACTTGAGCGAGATTGGTTAAAGTTGTGTCCCTTGCCGGGACGATATTTGTTTCTACTGTTGTTCCCTTGCCGAGATGTTGTGAGTATGATACATGTTACTGATTTTCCTTGCCAAACTGTTGTTCTTGATATTGTTTGGGTGAGGAAGAGTGTAAAGCACGAAGGGTGATGCCGTGTATTTATTTATTGCATTGTGAGGATGAGAGTGTAAAAGCACGAAGGATCATGTCGTGCCATTTTTATTTAATTATTGCTTTGGTGAGGATGAGAGTAAAAGCACGAAGGGTGATGCCATGCACTTATTTTGGTGAGGATGAGAGTAAACCACGGAGGGTAATGTCGTGTACATGTTTGCTCTATGTGGTTACTTCCTATTACTATTTTTGATACTTAGACTGTTGCTTCGTTCTGTGATTGAGTAATTGTTTTCCCCTTGTCCCCAGCATGTTCTCCCCTATTTTACACATAACTGGTTATTTTCCTGCCGTTGTTCCTGTTATATATTATTGTATTGCAAAGGTGTTTATTAGTGGTCGTGTCCTAGCCTCATCACTACTTCACCGAGGTTAGGCTCGGCACTTACTCAGTACATGGGGTCGGTTGTACTGTACTACACCTGCACTTCTTTATTTTGTGAAGATTACGGTACTGGACCTAGTGGACACCGATCGAGGGATTATCCTTCAGTCCACAGGCGACATTGAGGTAGACTTGCAGGCGTGCGCAGGCCTTGGCGTCACCTCCTATCTCTTTCCTTTCTGTGTCTTTCCTTTGTATTTCTGAGACAGTTGTATATGTTTATTCAGACCCTTTGTTTTTAGTAATCTTAGACAGTCCGTGAAGTTGTGGTACCAGTTCTGGGGGGTTTTATTAAGGATTTTGTAATATTAATTACTTAAATTATTGAATTTCATTGTATTGCGCTTTCGTACTCTCATTCATATTTGTTTCGTCATTGCTTTTATTTCAAATGTCTAATAATAAGGAAATGAGTATTTTGACTAGAACGTTGGCTTGTCTATCGGGTTCAACGTTAGACGCCATCAAGATCCTGACGGTGGGATTTCGGGCCGTGACAAGTTGGTATTAGAGCACTAGGTTGCTTAGGTTTCACAATTGAGGGACAAACTTGGTAGAGTCTGATGGATCGGTACGGAGACGTCTGTACTTATCCCCCAGAGGCTGCAAAGTTAGGAATAACTTCACATCTTTTCTTCTCTGTCGTGCGATTTAACTGAGTTTCTATTCTACTGTCTCGCAGATGGCGAGAATGTGTGCTTCTTTATCTACGATCAGCAACCCGATCCTCCAGGTTTAGCTTCGACGAGGGGTCGAGGACGTGGCCGAGGCTGTTCAAGAGGCCGAGATAGGGGCAGGGCTCAGCCTAGAGTAGCAGCCCCGATAGAGGAACCACAAGTAGATTTTGCCGGTGAGGTTCCTGCTCAGACAGTTCCAGTTGGCCCATCTCAGGTCCCAGAGGGGTTCTTTGCCACCCCGGTACTTCAGGACGCTCTGGTCCGCTTAGTGGGTCTTATGGAGAGCGTGGCTCAGGCCGGTCTACTTCCTACAACACCAGCCATCTCTTAGGCTGGGGGAGGGTCCCAGACTCCTGCTACCCGCACACCAGAGCAGTTAGCTTCTCAGTTCCAGACTCCAGCACCTTAGACAGCTGGAGCAGCTCAGCCGGGTATGGTGGCACAAGCGGCTGAGGGGGCAGTTATATCTGCCGATGCTTTGAGGAGATTGGATCGGTTCACTAAGTTATTTCCTACCACTTTTACTGGTGCACCATCAAAGGATTCCCAGGATTACTTGGATAGTTGCTATGAGGTTCTTCGGAACATGTGTATCGTAGAGACCAATGGGGTTGATTTTGCTACATTCCGTCTTTCTAGTACCGGGTGGAGGGATTATTGCTTGACAAGACCAGATAGGTCTTTGCCTTTGACTTGTGCTCAGTTCTCTGAGTTATTCTTGGGGAAGTTTATTCCAGTCACCTAGAGAGAGGACTATCGGAGGCAGTTTGAGCGCCTCCAGCAGGGATCTATGACTGTTACACAGTATGAGACCAGGTTCATGATTTTGGCCCGACATGCTATCATGATACTCCCCACCGATCGAGAGAGGGTGATGAGGTTTATTGAGGGGATAGCTTAGCCTATTAGACTTCAGATGGCCAGAGAGTCAAGTACTGATATTTCATTCCAGGAGGCAGCCAATGTGGCCAGGCGTATTGAGATGGTCTTATCACAGGGCAGTGGTCAGGGATCTGACAAGAGACCTCGTCATTTCGACCGATTCAGTTGTGCCTCCTCTGGAGGCAGAGATTCTTTTGGTAGAGGTCATCCTCCTAGGCTATACCAGTCGGCACTTCAGGTATCCCGCAGTGCACCACCAGCTCCTATGAGTGCACCACCAGTTCCAATCAGTGCACCGCCGCTTCAGAGCTTCCAGGGTGGTTATTCTGGTCGGCAGGGGCAGTTTTAGGGCCAACACTCTCAGCAGCAGAGGTCTTGTTACTCTTGTGGTGTTCCAGGGCACATTGCTAGGTATTTCCCCCGAGCTTCTAGTACTTCTCAGAATCCGGGTTACCGTGCTATGATTCCCGCACTAGGTGCACCCCCACCTCCTCAGCCAGCTTGGGGTGGAGGTCGAGGTGCGAGAGGGTGAGGACAGGCTATGAGAGGTAGAGGTCAGCCCGCTTCTGATGCAGTCATTACATGTATGGTTTCAGTTTGCAGCAGTGATGCTTCGGTTTTATTTGACCCAGGGTCTATATTCTCCTATATGTCTTCATATTTTGCTCATTATCTGATTATGCCCTGTAATTCCCTGAGTACTCCTGTTTATGTATCTACACCGGTGGGTGATTCTATTATGGTAGATCGAGTCTACCGTTCATGCTTAGTGGTTATTGGTGGTCTAGAGACTCATGTAGATCTCTTGCTTCTTGATATGGTTGATTTCGATGTCATCTTGGGGATGTATTGGTTATCTCCCTACCATGCTATTCTGGACTGTCATGCCAAGACTGTGACCTTGGCCTTACCGGGAGCACCTCGATTGGAGTGGAAAGGTACTCTTAGTTATTCTTCTGGTAGAGTTATTTCATACATAAAGGCTCGGCGCATGGTCGAGAAGGGTTGTTTGGCCTATTTGGCATATGTTCGTGATTCTAGTGCCGAGGTTCCTTCTATGGAGTCTGTGCCCGTGGTTCGTGAGTTTCCAGAGGTATTCCCTGATGACATGACGGGTATGCCACCCGACAGGTATATTGACTTTTGCATTGAGTTGGCTCCGGGCACTCAGACCATTTCTACCCCATCATATCGTATGGCCCCGCCAGAGCTGAAGGAGTTGAAGGAGAAGATACATGATTTGCTAGATAAAGTCTTCATTAGGCCTAGTGTTTCTCCTTGGGGTGCCCAGTATTGTTTGTTAAGAAGAAAGATGGCTCAATGAGGATGTGTATTGACTACCAACAATTGAACAAGGTTACTATCAATAATAAGTATCCTTTGCCGAGGATTGATGATTTATTCGACCAACTTCAGGGTGCCACAATGTTTTCCAAGATTGATTTGAGGTATGGCTACCATCAGTTTAGGATTAAGGCATCCGATGTCCCTAAGACAGCTTTCCGCACTCAGTACGGGCATTATGAGTTCTTGGTGATGTCATTTGGGTTGACAAATGCCCCAACTACTTTTATGGAGATGATGAACCGAGTGTTCAGGACCTATTTGGACTCGTTTGTTATTGTTTTTATTGATGATATATTGATATACTCCCGCATCTAGGAGGAGCATGAGCAGTACCTTCGAGTCGTCCTCCAGACTCTGAAGGACAGTCATTTGTATGCCAAATTTCTAAGTGTGAGTTCTGGTTGAGTTCGGTTGCATTTCTGGGTCATGTGGTGTCGGCAGAGGGTATTCAGGTGGATCCCAAGAAGATTTCAGCAGTCAGAGATTAACCTAGACCCACCTCAGCTACAGTGATTTGGAGCTTCTTGGACTTAGCAGGTTATTATCATCGTATAGTGGAGGGTTTTTCATCTATTGCAGCCCCAATGACCATATTGACTCAGAAGGGTGCCCAGTTCAGGTGGTCTGATGAGTGCGAGGCAAGCTTTCAAAAGCACAAGACAGCCATGACCACGGCACTAGTGTTAGTTTTGCCCACAGGTTTAGGGCCATATACCGTGTATTGTGATGCTTCACGGGTTGGACTTGGTACGATGTTGATGCAGGATGGCAAGGTTATAGCTTATTTCACGTCAGCCGAAGGTTCGTGAGAAGAACTATTCATTTCATGTTTTAGAGTTAGCAACCATTGTTCATGCGTTGAAGATTTGGAGGCATTATCTGTACGGCGTGTCATGCGAGGTGTTCACAGATCATAAGAGTTTGCAATATTTGTTCAAGCAGAAAAAGTTGAATTTGAGGCAAAGGAGATGGTTAGAGCTGTTGAAGGATTATGACATTACCATTCTATATCATCCGGGGAAGGCCAATATGGTGGCCGATGCTTTGAGCCGGAAGTCAGCCATCATGGGTAGTCTTGCCTATATACCGTTCGGGGAGCGACTTCTTGCTTTAGATGTACAGGCCTTGGCCAATCGATTCATGAGATTGGATGTTTCAAAGACCGGTAGTGTTTTGGCTTATACGGTGGCCCATTCTTCATTGTTTGATCGTATTCGAGACCGGCAATATGATGATCGTCATTTATGTATTCTTAGAGATACGGTCCGGAACGGAGGTACCAAGCATGTTACAGTTGATGATGACAGAGTCTTGAGGATGCAAGGCCGTGTTTGTGTGCCTGGTGTTGATGGTATTCGTTAGTTGATATTGCAGGAGGCCCATAGTTACCGGTAATCCATTTATCCGGGCTCCGCAAAGATGTACCAGGATTTGCAGCAACATTATTGGTGGCGAAGGATGAAGAAAGACATTGTGGCATATGTAGCTCGGTGCTTGAACTGTCAGCAGGTTAAGTACGAGCACTAGAGACCCGGTGGTTTGATGCAGCAGATTGAGCTTCCCGAGTGGAAGTGGGAGCGTGTTACCATAGATTTCGTAGTTGGGCTTCCACGGACTCAGAGGATGTTTGATGCGGTGTGGGTCATTGTGGATAGGCTGACCAAGTCAGCACACTTCATTCCTGTATCAATTTCGTATTCTTCGGAGAAGTTGGCAAAGGTCTACATTAGGGAGATTGTTCGTTTGCATGGTGTGCCCGTGTCTATTATTTCTGATCGAGGTACTCAGTTTACCTCCCATTTCTGGAGAGTATTTCAGCGTGAGTTGGGCACACGGGTTGAGCTGAGCACAACATTACATCCTCAGACGGACGGACAGTCCGAGCGTACCATTCAAATCTTGAAGGATATGTTGCGAGCTTGTGTCATTGATTTTGGAGGTTCATGGGACCACTTTTTGCCTCTATCTGAGTTTGCCTACAACAACAGCTACCAGGCGAGCATTCATATGGCTCCTTACGAGGCGTTGTATGGTTGGCGGTGTCGGTCGCCAGTCGGGTGGTTTGAGCCGGGAGAGGCTAGATTGTTGGGTTTAGAGTTAGTTCAGGATGCCTTGGATAAGGTGAAGATCATTCAGGATAGACTTGGCACAGCTCAGTCCAGGCGGAAGAGTTATGCAGACCATAGAGTTCGTGATTTGGCATTCATGGTTGGTGACCGGGTATTGCTTCGGGTGTCGCCTATGAAGGGCGTGATGAGGTTCGGGAAGAAGGGCAAGTTGAGCCCTAGGTACATTAGCCCCTTTGAGATTCTCGAGAAGTTAGGAGAGGTGGCCTATAGACTTGCTTTACCACCGAGTTTATCAGCTGTGCACCCGATTTTTCATGTATCTATGCTTCGGGAGTATATTGCCGAACCATCTCATGTGCTAGACTTCCGCAGTGTCTAGTTGGAGAAGGATTTGACTTATGAGGAGGAGCCGGTAGCCATATTAGCTCGTCAGGTTCGTCAGTTGAGATCGAAGAGTTATCCTTCGGTTCGTGTTCAGTGGAGAGGTCAGCCTATTGAGGCAGCTACCTTGGAGTTCGAGTCCGATATGCGGAGCCGATATCCCCATCTTTTCCCCGATTCAGGTATCTTTCTATGTCCGTTCGAGGACGAACATTTATTTTAGAGGTGGAGATTGTGATGACCCAAAAGGTCATCCCGTGTATTTCTAGCTAAATCTGTGTTCCGAAGTCATGAGAACCTCCTTCTATCTCACCTCGATTTGCATGCGCAGCCCGGGCGTGTAGCCGGGAAGCCGTTATGTAAAAAACTGATGAAAATCATATTTTTGTGTTAAAATTTGAGTAAAGTTTACTTTGGTCAATATTTTTGGTAAACAGACCCGGACCCGTGATTTGACGGTCCCGCAGGGTCCGTAGGAAAATATGGGACTTGGGCGTATGCCCGGAATCGAATTCCGAGGTCCCAAGTCTGAGAAATGAACTTTTAAGGAAATTGTTTTTCTGAAAAATATAAAGGTTTTTGAAAATGAAATTTTATGTGAAACCGGTAATATCGGGCCCGTATCTTGGTTCCGTAGCCTGGTATAGGTTCGATATGATTTATATGTGTTATCTGTGAAGTTTGGTAAGAAACTGACTTCGTTTGACGTGATTTGGATAAAAAATGCAAAATTTGAAGTTTTAAGAAGTTTTGAAGTATTTCATTGATTTTGAGGTTTAATTCGAGGGTTTTGATGTTATTTTGGTGGTTTAATTACACGGATAAGTCCGTAGGGTGTTTTTGAGGTTGTGTGCATATTTGGTTTTGAGCTCCGAGGGCTCGGGTGAGTTTCGGGTAGGTGTCGGAATGCCAAACATAGGAAACAATCTGGTGTTTGGGATCAGATCTGGTGTCTGGTGCAATACCCTACGCGAATGCATGGTAACCCACGCGAATGCGAAGGGAAAATAGAGATGGCTTGGGGTTTTACTCTACGCGAACGCATAGAGGGAGACGCGAACGCGGAGCACTGGGCAGTGTCTCTACGCGAACGCGTCCCTTGGGGCGCGAACGCATAGAATTAGGCTTAGGATGGGGGCTGGGTAGACTTAATTCTACGCGAACGCGGCCCACAGCACGCGAATGCGTAGGCCTGGAAGGCTAGACCCTCGCGAACGCAGCCATGGTCTCGCGATCTTAGAGGTCAATTGAGTCAACCCTTCGCGAACGCGGCCTGAGGCTCGCGAACGCGAAGAGTAATTTTGCCCAGCGATTTTTAAGTTCCAAAAACAGAATGTATTACGGGAAATTGCCCATTTTTCATAAACTTCATCTTCTCCACACCTCTTAGGCGATTTTTGAAGAATTCCTTCACCATATTCTCTTAGGTAAGTAATCTTTGACTTGTTTCCTTCCATTTTCATCAACATCCACTAGATTTTAGGCCTAAAAACATGTGATTAAGGGTAGAAGGGATTTGGGTAGAGTTAGGGCTTTTTGATTATCTGGGAATTTGACCTCATTTTGGGGTCAAATTTCAAAATAAATTATATGGGCTCGTGGGTGAACCTGTGATCGGGTTTTGGTTCGAACCTCGTGTTTTGACTAAGCAGGCCCGGGGTCGATTTTTGGAATTTTGGAAAGAATGTTGGGAAATCTATAATTAAGCATTGGAATTGAATTGTAAGCAGTTATGATGTTATTGGGTCAATTATGTCTAGATACGATTGATTTGGAGTCGGGTTTTAAAGGAAAAGCGGTGCTAGAGGCTTGATTTGGATTCTTGGAGTCGAGGTAAGTGTTTGGCCTAACCTTAGCTTGAGGGAATAGGTGTTGAGTCATATGTGCTACGTGTTTATCCCATGTTCAGTGTATAAGTGAGGTGACGAGTACCTATGCATTGTTGTCAAGCATGCCCGTGAGTCGGTCTTTATGATATATGTGTTTTTCTTCGTTATTTAATGTATTATGAAGTAGATTTCATTTTGGAGGTTATTCAATTGTTTGAAATACTTGGTGCTGAACACTGTTGATTAATTATTCGGTTGAGGATTATTTTGTTAAGTTTTACACTTGAGCGAGATTGGTTAAAGTTGTGTCCCTTGCCGGGACGGTATTTGTTTCTACTGTTGTTCCCTTACCAGGATGTTGTGATTATGATACATGTTATTGATTTTTCTTGCCAAATTGTTGTTCTTGATATTGTTTGGGTGAGGAAGAGTGTAAAGAACGAAGGGTGATGCCTTGTATTTATTTATTGCTGTGAGGATGAGAGTGTAAAAGCACGAAGGATCATGCCGTGCCGTTTTTATTTAATTATTTCTTTGGTGAGGATGAGAGTAAAAGCGCGAAGGGTGATGCCGTGCACTTGTTTTGTTGAGGATGAGAGTAAAGCACGAAGGGTGATGCGGTGTACATGTTTGCTCTATGTGGTTACTTCCTGTTACTATTTTTGATACTTAGATTGTTGCTTCGTTCTGTGATTGAGTAATTGTTTTCCCCTTGTCCCCAGCATGTTCTGTCCCGTTTTACACTTAACTGGTTATTTTCCCGCCGTTGTTCCTGTTATATATTATTGTATTGCACAGGTGTTTATTAGTGGTCGTGTCCTAGCCTCGTCACTACTTCGCCGAGGTTAGGCTCGACACTTACTCAGTACATTGGGTCGGTTGTACTGATGCTACACCTGCACTTCTTTATTTTGTGCAGATTACGGTACCGGACCTGGTGGACACTGATCGAGGGAGTATCCTTCAATCCCCAGGCGACACTGAGGTAGACCTGCCGGCGTCCGCAGGCCTTGGAGTCACCTCCTATCTTTTTCCTTTCTCTGTCTTTCCTTTGTATTTCTGAGACAGTTGTATATGTTTATTCAGAACCTTTGTTTTTAGTAATCTTAGACAGTTCGTGAAGTTGTGGTACCAGTTCTGGGGGTTTTTATTAAGGATTTTGTAATATTAATTACTTAAGTTATTGAATTTCATAGCTTCCGTACTCTCATTCATATTTGTTTTGTTATTGCTTTTATTTCAAATGTCTAATAATAAGGTAATGAGTATTTTACTGGAACGTTGGCTTGTCTAACGGGTTCAACATTAGATGCCATCACGGTTCCAACGGCGGGATTTCGGGTCGTGACATCCCATTAAGAAAATACTAAATTCTATACAAAAATACCTACTATGACTAAACTACCCTTAATTAAACATTTAATGTGAGGAGTAAGAATATTTTTAGGGATATGTACATAGGGGTTATTTTGTAAAAACAAATTGAATTCTTTCTTGATTACATAACTGGATACTTATTTTGGACCAAAATAAAAAAGGAAACTGGTTACTTATTGTGAACCGAAGGGAGTATATTCTTTGCCAATGATTGATGATCTTTACAAATGATTGGGGTCCCCTTTATATCGGAGGGGAACCCTAAATAAGGTACATTTCTATTTACAGTAAAGAATCTTAATTTGTACTAATTCGTACAAATCTAATCTGGAATTTACGTCATGATCTTGGGGACGTGGCGAGAATCTTGTCATTCTGTAATAGACTCAAAACGATATTGTCTTAGAATTGGTCGTACTTGGCTTCGATGTTCCTCGAGCTCTTAGGTCTTCGAGCTTCTTATTCTGCTTTCGAGCTCGAGCTTGGTTTTTTTGATGCGACCTCTCGAGCCTACAAAATCGGGGACATATACTTTTACCGTATGCAGTATAATTTCACTCGTGTCTTCGTCAGCAATTATATTACAGTAATTTAAAGAGGTAGCAGGGTGAAGACCCTTTCCGACACATTGCGTTATCTTAGTAAACTAACTTGGAATTTCAGAATAACTAGGTACGGTGAAATATATTGAGAAGTAAGTCAGACGACCGACGTGAAAATAGTGAATCGTCTGAATAGTGAATTGTTGGGACTTAGAATGAAATAAAATGGATACATATATAAGTTAATACGTCACTTCACATGTAATTAGATACAGTTATTACACTCATTTGATTTAAAATCATTTTCAATCACGCAAGAATCAAACTTTTTATGCCACTGCTTAGGTGTCTGTTTCAAGCCATATAGGAGTTTAGTAAGTTTACATACTTTACTTTCTTGGTCTGCTTCTATAAAATTCTCAGGTTTATCTATATCAATTTCTTCTTTTAGGTCCCCATTTAAAAAAGCAGTTTTTACATTCATTTGATAAATATGCAGACAAAAAATTGCAGCAATAGCAATTAAAAGTCTAATGGATGTAATTCTAGTTACCGGAGAACAAGCTAAGTATCAATAAAATTTAGGTCTTCTAGTTGCTTAAAACCTTTAGTAACTAACCTAGCTTTATACTTATCAACAGATCCATCCGGTATTAATTTTTGTTAGGACCCATTTGCACCCAATTGTTTTACAACCTGATGGTAAATCAACTAACTTTCAAGTTTTATTAGAAATTAGTAACTCCATTTCATCATTTACAGTCTCTTTCCAAAAAATAGTATCAGGTGACAATAAAGCTTCTTGTAAAGTAAGAGGATCATTTTCAATATTAAAAACATAAAAATCAGGACCAACATCTTTTTCTATTCTAGCTCTTTTACTTCTTCTTAACTCTAAAGCATCATTTTCTTCATTTTACAAAATATAAGTAGAAGAACTAGGCATAAACAAAAAATTATCTTTATCACTTTGACCCTACTATTTTTAGACTCAAATGAAAATTTATTTTCATGAAAAATAGCATCATCTGATTCTATAATTATATTATGTTCAAAAGTTAAAAATCCATAGGTTGTACTATTAGAAGCATAACCAAGAAAAGCACAAGTGATACCTTTTTTTACCCAATTTTATAAATTTAGGATCCGTCATCCTAACATAGGCTAAACAACCTCAAACTCTTAGATACCCCAAATTTGGCAATTTTGTTTACTTATGAGACACCCTATTCAACACATAAAATGCAGTCAAAATGGCTTCACCCCACAAATTTAAAGGTGAATTTGACTCAATAAGCATGGCATTAGTTAACTCAACCAAAGTTCTATTTTTTCTTTTAGCTACACCAATTGATGCAGGAGAATAAGGTGGAGTAGTTTCATGAAGTACTCACAATGATCTAACAAAGAATTAAATTCATTAGACTCATATTCACGGCCTCTCTCACTTCTAATTTTTTCTTATTTTTATAACGAATTGATTTCAACCTCATAGAGATAATTTTTAAAATTTTCAAACGCATCACTTTTATTTTTCATCAAGTAAACATATGTGTAATGTAAACATGTAATTTTGACCTCCTCACAATATTACACATTTTAGCGTTTAAATATTGAGTTTAGGTCTAATATCGCTATTTTTAACAAGTTTTGACTCTTTTGCTTTATTTTATCATAAAACGAAAATTACAAAAATATTCTCTTTTATTTAGCTAATTGATATTTTATCTAGTTAATTTTAGTTTATCTACCTTTCATAAAATTTAAAAAATATATACAAAAATAGTATTGATATTTTATTTTTCCAAAAAAAGATAAGAAGGAAATTTTTGGACTAATTTTTTTGTCTTGTTTTTATGTGAGAAGACCACAATTTTATGTTTGATTGGCCCAATTTTAAGCCCAGATCCGGAGGGCCCAATACCCTTACCCTAAATTGACCTAACCTCTCTTCTTTTTCTTCTTCTTCTTCTTCTTCTTCTTCTTCTTCATAATACACTGGACACACAACCCAACACCCAAAAAAAACCCTAAGTTACTATACACAAAACAACCGACCTATCCCTTACACACACCTTCGCCGTCGACCCCTCCTAAGAGAACCTGGATCAGCCGCCCCTCTTCATCTCACTACCCCCATGGCCAGCCACCTCTCTCTTCGCAACTCCACTAGTCACGACAAACGCCACCCCGCCACCAAATTATCCGGAAAACACGCAGAGAGTGAGCAGAAAAGAACAAAAATTAGATCTAAAAAAGAGCAGCTCCTTCTTCTTCTACCTAAGAAAAATCGACACCCAACAATAGCCATGAATTCTGCTCGAAATCAACCTCAATAACCAGTAAAAAGAAGCCACGATAGCTCGTTTTCAGTTTGTTCGTTGCCAAGTTTCCAGCGAGCTAGAAGTTCGTTGAGTTCCGGCGAGGTTTTCAGTGCAAAATCGCATCGTATTTTCAGTTCGAGGTTCATATTTTTAGGGGTTTTCCGAAGGATTACCATCCGTAAAGTCCATCTCCTTTCCCTATCTATTGTTCCTTTTAATCTCATATATATGTGATGCTTTATTTGGCATGATTTAGTAAATACTTTGATGTTTGACCGTTGATTGAGTGAATTTTATTTTAGTAACCATGTTGAGTTTAGTTTTCTAAATTGAATAGATAGTCTGTTACTATTTGAGCAAATTTCGCCGATTAACAAAAGCAATGACATATCCTTCATTTTATTGCGTTTGTCTTTACTTGGAACTAGGAGGATTTGATATATGTTGTTTACAAATTAGCTTGTGCTAAAATTAATCATGAAATATGGGCGTTGGTTTATGTTAAAAAAGGATTGGACTAAGGGTTACGAGTGAATTTTGAGCAGTCGTATGTTGGAGACTGGGTTGGAAGTAATTTTGTTGTTCTTTATTCTTAATCTCATTAATTGGGCCGCTAGGAGCCTGCTTAGGCCGACCACGCTTGGGTAGGAAAACTTTTAGACGTTTGTGATTTAATTTTTGGTGAGGCGAGAAGTTGTCCCTTTAGTCGATTATATTATCCGGAGAATGCCCCGAAGATTTTGTATATATTTTTATCCGGGGTATGCCACAAAATATTTGTATTTGAAGGCCAACGATGACACACTTTGAGGAAGCATAGAATACTATTTTAATTTTTACTTTTAGTTTTGTTTTATTAGGTGGGGACGACCTCGAGCCTCTCTGGATTGTTTATTTTCTTTTTGTGTTTTTCTACCTCAATCTGAGTATTCTTTAACGCCAACTTGATCGAGTACGCAACCGTGATTTTCACGAGACTCGAGGAATGCCTAACACCTTCTCCCTGAGTCAAATGAACCCCCTTAACTTGAATCTCTGGTGAAAACTAGTTTAAGAGTCAAATGTGTTTTGAAGGAAAATTGTTATTTAAAAAAAAATGGTGACCTGACACACCGAAATCAAATGCCAGGTGGCGACTCTGAGAATCCTTTTAAAACACAAATTTTTGTCACCTTCAATTTGAAAACCCTTTTATTATTTTAAGAGGGTTTAGTGAAGTTTTAAAAAAAAAAAGGGTGTGACAACTCTGGAGACTCTGCTGGGGAGTTGCAGGTTCGAGCTAGTACTTGATCTTGTTGGCTTTTAGGATATGCGGTTGAGGTTTTTATGTGTTTTATTTGCTTTTTTGCTTTTTATTATGTTTACGTGTTTATTGTTTTTCTTTATGTGTTACCCTTTTATAAATGTCATCATATGCATTACCTTGAGTCGATTCTTTCTGCAACAAGTCTCGTAGTACGCATCGCGTACACAAACTCTTCGTTGAGTCACTCTTATTTTAGGAGGGGGGCCGTAAGACGTATGGAGTGGGTGAAAAAATTGAGCAGCCACGATCAACCATACGCTCGCCCGCATTGCCTTGTTAGTGGGTCTTAGCCTAATCTTGCATGTTTAGTCACATTTGGCCACATCGGCCTTTTTGCAAAATAGGATTATTTTCTCAAGTAGTTTGTTATCCTATGTTTTAGAGCTCTAAGTCCACAACAAGGTG
The DNA here is from genome assembly GCA_005239495.1 of Nicotiana undulata. Classification (NCBI taxonomy): domain Eukaryota; kingdom Viridiplantae; phylum Streptophyta; class Magnoliopsida; order Solanales; family Solanaceae; genus Nicotiana; species Nicotiana undulata. The sequence goes on from ML281798.1 coordinate 65,090, forward strand.
TCCTCTCAGTTTTAAGGTCCATCCCTGTTGAATTTGCATGTCTAGCCACTTTTGGCCACATCGACCATTCTCGCAAAATGAGGCTATTTTCGTGAAAGTGGTTCATTGACCCATGTCTCAGAATCCTGAGTTCGCAACTATGTGTCCAACTGCCTTAAGGCCCGTCCTTTTGAGTTTGCAACTTTAGCCACTTTTGGCCATATCGGTCGTTTATGCAAATTGGGTCATTTTTGCAAATTAATTCTGAGCCATGATTATTGGGAGTTTGAATCCATATAAGCCTTAATGAGGCATTTTCCATGTCTTAGAGGTCAATCTTCTTGAGTTTGCACTTCTAGCCACCCTTGTCCACATAGGTCATTTTGCAAAAATAGCTCAATCATGTCTTGCATGTGTCCAATAGGAGGTGTTGTGGCGTCGCATAATCTCTTGAGTCACTAACTCTATTTGGTCTTATTTTTCCCATTCCGGTGTGGATTCATTTACCAGAGCTCGAGCATGACACATACTCCAAGACCATTCCACTCAGGACCATTGCAAATAGGGCCTGCTTGAGAAGACTTTTTGTATTTTGAGTCTGTTTTCGTGTTTTCTTTTACTTTCTTGCCTTGTCTAGTAGTTTTGAGTCTTTTAGGTGGTGTAAGAGTTTGCCGAGTCTTTTATTATAGTACTTCCTGTTTTGTATTTGAAAAATAAAAAAATGTTATAAATGGAAAATCCAAAAAGATTTCTTGCTTTTTTTTAGTTTATTTTATCCATCATTTTTCCAGAACTACGCTTGATCTTATTCATGTAAAACATGATACGTAGGCAACCTACATAGGGTTCGATCGAATCATTATTAAAAAGCAAAAAAAAAGAAGAAAACAAAGATGAAAAAAAAAGAATGAAGTGGTGGGACATGAGAGGTGTGAGAAAGAAAATAGTGATAATTAGAAAGAGAGGAAGGAAAATGAGTAAGCCAAGAAGTGATAGAAAAGAAAGAAAAGAGAAGATTGAAATAAATAAAATTGGGATGATGCCAAATGACCACCCTCGAAGTCATTCTAGAACCGTTAATTGTTGCTAGGTGCATTGCACGCAATGTGATATTTCTATCTGATAAATGCCCTAACGCTAACATGTTGGCTTTGTTTTGCTCCTCTTTGGTGCTTTAATTATTATCATAACAGAAGGTGGTTAGTTTGTGGCATTCTAGTGAGTCATATGTACAACTCAAGGTCAAAGAGCAAGGTAGCCATGGCTAGCAAATACTAGGACGCAAGTGTTGTTGATTCGTCTAAGGAGATGGTTGAATCAGAATCTGAGTTGAAAGAAGAGGTCCTGAGGTTGAAAGGACAAATGACCTACATATACCAAGCCTGGATTACTGGGCGTCCTCCACCATTGTTTCCCACTAACTACACTAAAAGCCTTGTCACCATTCAGCCACTGTCACAAATCCAGATTCCCACTGCTGCTGATATCTCCCAACAACCTTTTCACACTCCACCCCCAAAACCACCTCAAAGGAGTCAATGAGCCACTTGGTTAAGACAATATGATTGAAGTTGGTGAAGGTCCCAGTAATTGTGATGTGCAACTCAGTGGCTAAAATCTCGAGCTTAGAAATTAGAAAGCACCTCATTTCCTCGTCGGGAAGGAGTCTTGGCAGTTCATTTTGACATCTTTTCTACTATCTGGTTATTTCGGGGTTATAATCCAGATTTTTTCTTGTTTGTTTTGATGATTCAAACCCTTCTATCCTCTTTTTCTTATCTCTAGGAGTCATGTTAGTTAGTTTTGTATCTATGAGTTTGTCATCTAGGTTTGTTTCGGTGTTGTTCAAACCCTTCTGTCCTTTTGTCAAATGAAATTTTGTTTTTGTTATTCGCAGTCTTTGTTTAGTTATTTTCTTGTATATAATTCTTTTCAGGACAGTGCTAGTGACATGACATGCATGCGGAGTTTTTATCCAGATCTTGAAAGCCAATCTAATCATGGAATAATGAAACAAAGTTTTGAATATGATGCATTTGAGGAAACAAGTAAAGATTCACGCATTCTAAGATAACCTGAAGCTTGAATTGAGTGAAACTGAGGCGGTTAGTCTTGGTAATCAAGAGGTTGATGAGAGCACACAATAATGGAATGTCTCTCAAACAGTTTGAGGTAGATCAGTCAGCGTTGAAAGGCAATCTTCCATATCAAGCTGAAGCTAAAGGCAAGTTCACCACAAACTGGCAGGGGCTGTTCATTGTGACAAGAGTGTTGCCCAATGGTGCTTTGTATTTAACAGACATAAAAGGAAAGTGTGTAGATATGACTATCAATTTTGATGCAGTCAAGAGGTACTATGTATTATTTCCTTGCTTATCTTCAATTGCATTGTGTACTTGACATGTTTAAAGTTGAAATGAAGAAGGTATTTTGTTCCGCTACCCAAACACTTTCATCTTTTGCTACCCTTTTGAGCCTTAATTTATTTTCTTTCATGCCCATCTTTTGGAATTAGAAAATAGAGTTAGAAAATAGAATGGAAAAAAAGAAGGAAAGATATGGAATAGAAAAAAACAGAAAAAAAGACAAGAAGAAGAAAAGAAGCAAAAAAAAAAAAACAAAAAAAGGAAAAGAAAAGAAAGGAAAGAAGAAAATAAAAATAAAAAGCAACAAAATAAACAAACTTTGTCTTGAACTACGTTCGACCTGATTCTTTTTAAGGATACGTAGGCAGCCTTACTCTGAGGTTCAGTCCCATCATAATAAAAATCCAAATTCCCCAGACTCAGAGAAACTGAGGCAGAAGTTTTAGTTTTGCAAAAGATTTGATTCCAAAAGTTATAATTTTGAACCCTTTCATTTGAAGTCATTTTGAGCCTTCATACCACCATTTCTTTCTAACCCTGTCCAAAAGCCTACATTACGGTCCAAAGAAAGACCTTCCGATGAATCTTTGAGGATGCCAAGTCAAGCGAGATAGAGGTATGATTTACATCATGGGTAACACTATGTTCATGGTGAGCTTTGAGAAAATTCAAAATGAGAGAGTCTTATTGGTGAAAATCCTCACGGGCACTGTAAGGCAGTGGTGAGCTGAGTGAAAATATAAAATGAGAGAGTCTTATTGGTGAAAACTCTTGCAGGCACCATAAGACGATGGTGAGTTGAGAGATGAACAAATGAGAGAGGCTTGTCGGTGAAAAACCTCCGGGGCACTACAAGTTGAATGAGGCTCGTGACTTTAAAAAGAAATTGGACCATTGAAAGCCCGGTTTTAAAGTATGAAGACACGACATGAACTCAAAATATGATTGGCTGGACGGATTAGGCTGATCAATCCAAAATTCATGTCATGATCATTGGAACCAGCTGCTTCACTCAGATAAGTCTGTTTATTTTCTCCCTTCTTCTTCACATAGTCATCTTTGTTCAAAATTTTCCTTTGCTCCTTTTGCCAAAAATCACTTCATTGTGCTCTTTGAGTCTTTATTTATGAGTCTTTTTCGAGTTAGCCCTTGTTGAACAAGCATGAAAGGATTCCAAAGCCTACTGTCAGCTTTTAAATTGCACAAAGCGGAGTTCGGCCAAGCACATCACAAGTGACATGATTCAGAATGAGCAGCATGGTTCCAATGATAACTGAATTTCAGGTGATAAGGTGATTCTTGAATTTTGAAAAAATACAAAGATTCAACAACTTTCAGAATGAAAACACAATGCAACAAGTGAATGTTAGAGATTAAGGTCATCTAGAGGTTTTGCGGTCCAATTTCGATAAAAGGTTCAAAAAATCCCTTGCTGGCCCGAAGCAACTAATCGGAATGAAGCATGGCAGTGGGAGGAGCAGACACTCAGCATGACGCCACAAACTAACCACCACGTTTTCAAACTAACAAGATTTTATTTGTATGAAACAGGGGCAAGAATATTTGTTCGATCTGCAGGGACCCTCCATGAGGAAAGCATGGCTCAGGGGCAAGAAATTTTGTTCTTTCTGCAGAGATCTTCCAGGAAAAGAGCATGGCTCAAGTAAGTTCATTCTCGCCTTCTCAGGACCCACCTGGATAATGGGATTTAATTTCAAAATTTCAAGGATTTAGTTTTAAAGTTTTCATGACCCTCCTGGATAATGGGATTTGATTTAAGTTTTCAGGACCCTCCTGGATAATGGGATTTGATTTAAGTTTTCAGGACCCTCTTAGATAATGAGATTTGATTTAAGTTTTCAGGACCCTCCTGGATAATGGGATTTGATTTAAGTTTTCAGGACCCTCCTGGATAATGGGACTTAATTTTAAGTTATCAAGACCCTCCTGGATAATGGGATTTAGTTTTCAAGTTTTCAAGGCCCTCATGGATAATGGGATTTAGGTTTTAAGTTCTCAGGACCATCCTTGGTAATAAGATTTAGGTTTTAAGTTCCCAGGACCCTCCTGAATAATAAGATTTAGTTTTCTAGTTTTCAAGACCCTCCTAAATAATGGGATTAAGGTTTTAAGTTCCCAAGACCCTCCTGGATAATGGGATTTAGGTTCTAAGTTCTCAGAACCCTCCTAGATAATTAGATTAAGTTTTCAAGTTCTCAAAACCCTCCTGGATAATGGGATTTAGTTTTCAAGTTTTCAGGATGTCCTGGATAATGGGACTTAATTTTAAGTTATCAAGACCCTCCTGGATAATGGGATTTACTTTTCAAGTTTTCAAGGCCCTCATGGATAATGGGATTTAGGTTTTAAGTTCTCAGGACCCTCCTTGGTAATGAGATTTAGGTTTTAAGTTCCCAGGAGCCTCCTGAATAATAAGATTTAGTTTTCTAGTTTTCAAGACCCTCCTAAATAATGGGATTAAGGTTTTAAGTTCCCAAGACCCTCCTGGATAATGGGATTTAGGTTCTAAGTTCTCAGAACCTCCTAGATAATTAGATTAAGTTTTCAAGTTCTCAGGACCCTCCTGGATAATGGGATTTAGTTTTCAAGTTTTCAGGACCTCCTGGATAATGAGATTTAGTTTTTGAGTTATCAGGGCCCTCCTGGATAATGGGTTTAAATTTTAAGCTTTCAGGACCCTCCTGGATAATGGGATTTAATTTTAAGTTTTCAGGACCCTCCTGGATAATGAGATTTAGGTTTTAAGTTCTCAGGACCCTCTTGGATAATGAGATTGAGTTTTCAAGTTCTCAAGACCCTCCTGGACAATAGGATTTAGTTTACAAGTTTTCAGGAACCTCCTGGACAATGGAATTTAGTTTTTCAGTAATGGGTTTAAATTTAAGCTTAAAGAACCCTCTTGGATAATGGGATTTAATTTCAAGCTATCAGGACCCTCCTGGATAATGAGATTTAGTATTCATGTTTTCAGGACCCTCCTGGATAATGAGATTTAGTTTTCAAGTTCTCAGGACCCTCCTAGGTATTGGGATTTTAGTTTTAAGTTTTAAGGACCCTCCCGGATAATGGGATTCGACTTAAGTTCTCAGGACCTTCCTAGATAATGGAATTTAGGTTTTAAGTTTTCAGGACCCTACTGGATAATGGGATTTAATTTTAGGTTATCAGGACCCTCCTGGATAGTGGGTTTAAATTTTAAGCTTTCAGGACCCTCCTGGATAATGGGATTTAAGTTTGAGTTATCAGGACCCTCCTGGATAATGGGTTTAAATTTTAAGCTTTCAGGACCCTCCTAGATAATGAGATTTAATTTTAAGTTATTAGGACCCTCCAAGATAATGTGATTTAGTTTTCAAGTTTTTAGGACCCTCCTGGATAATGTGATTTAGTTTTCAAGTTCTCAGGACCCTCCTGGATAATGGGATTTAGTTTGCAAGCTCTCAGGACCCTCCTGGATAATGTGATTTAGTTTTCAAGTTCTCAGGACCCTCCTGGATAATGGGATTTAGGATTTAAGTTCTAAGGATCCTCCTGGATAATGGGATTAGTTTTAAGTTCTCAGGACCCTTCTGGATAATGGGATTCGACTTAAGTTCTCAGGACCCTCCTGGATAATGAGGTTTTGGTTTTAAGTTCTCAAGACCCTCCTGGATAATGGGATTAGTTTTACGTTCTCAGGCCCCTCCTGGATAATGGGAATAGTTTTAAGTTTTCAGGACCCTCCTGGATAATGTGATTTGATTTATGTTTTCAGGACCCTCCTTGATAATGGGATTTAAGTTTCAAGTTTTCAGGACCCTCCTGGATAATGGGATTTAATTTTAAGTTATCGAGACCCTCCTGGATAATAGGATTTGGTTTTAAGTTTTCAAGACCCTCATGGATAATGGGATTTAGGTTTTAAGGTCTCAGGACCTTCCTGGATAATGGGATTAAGGTTTTAAGTTCACAGGACCCTCCTGAATAATGGGATTTAGTTTTCTTGTTTTCGGGACCCTCCTAGATAATGGGATTAAGATTTTAAGTTCCCCGGACCCTCCTCGATAATGAGATTTAGTTTTCAAGTTTTCAGGACCCTCCCAGATTATGAAATTTAGTTTTTGAGTTATCAGGACCCTCCTAGATAATGGGTTTAAATTTTAAGCTTTCAGGACCCTCTTGGATAATGAGATTTAATTTTATGTTTTCATGACCCTCCTGGATAATGGGATTTAATTTTAAATTTTCAGGACCCTCTTGGATAATGGGATTTAATTTTAAGTTTTCATGACCCTCCTGGATAATGGGATTTAATTTTAAATTTTCAGGACCCTCCTTGATAATAGAATTTTGGTTTTAAGTTCTCAGGACCCTCCTGGATAAGTATATTAAGGTTTTAAGTTCTCAGGACCCTCCTGGATAATGTGATTAAGTTTTCAAGTTCTCAAGACCCTCCTGGATAATGGGATTTAGTTTTCTCGTTTTCAGGACCCTCCTGGATAATGGGATTTAGTTTTTGAGTTATCAAGACCCTCATGGATATTGGGTTTAAATTTTAAGCTTTCAGTACCTTCCTATATAATATGATTTAATTTTAAGTTATCAGGACCCTCCTGGATAATGGGATTTAGTTTTTAAGTTTTCAGGACACTCATGGATAATGGGATTTTGTTTTCAAGTTTTCAGGACCCTCCTGGATAATGGGATTTAATTTTCAAGTTCTCAGGACCCTCCTAGATAATGGGATTTGGGCTTTAAATTCTCCAGACCCTCCTGGATAATGGGATTAGTTTTAAGTTCTTAGGGCCCTCTTGGATATTGGGATTCAACTTATGTTCTCAGGACCCTCCTGGATAATGGAATTTGTTTTATGTTTTCAGGACCCTCAAGGATAATGTGATTTGATTTAAGTTTTTAGGACCCTCCTGGATAATGGGATTTAGTTTTCAAGTTTTCAGGACCCTCCTGGATAATGGGATTTAATTTTAAGTTATCGGGACCCTCCTGGATAATGGGATTTAGTTTTTAAGTTTTCAAGACTCTCATGGATAATGGGATTTAGGTTTTAAGTTCTCAGGACCTTCCTGGATAATGGGATTTGTGTTTTAAGTTCCCAGGACCCTCTTGAATAATGGGATTTAGTTTTCTAGTTTTCAGGACCCTCCTAGATAATGAGATTAAGGTTTTAAGTTCTCAGGACCCTCCTGGATGGGATTTGTTTTATGTTTTCAGGACCCTCCTGGATAATGTGATTTGATTTAAGTTTTCAGGACCCTCCTGGATAATGGGATTTAGTTTTCAAGTTTTCAGGACCCTCCAGGATAATGGGATTTAATTTTAAGTTATCGGGACCCTCCTGGATAATGAGATTTAGTTTTTAAGTTTTCAAGACTCTTATGGATAGTGGGATTTAGGTTTTAAGTTCTCAGGACCTTCCTGGATAATGGGATTCAAGTTTTAAGTTGCCAGGACCCTCCTAAATAATGATATTTAGTTTTCTAGTTTTCAGGACCCTCCTAGATAATGGGATTAAGGTTTTAAATTCCCAGGACCCTCCTGGATAATGGGATTTAGGTTCTAAGTTCTCAGGACTCTACTGGATAATGGGATTAAGTTTTCAAGTTCCCAGGGCCCTCATGGATAATGGGATTTAGTTTTCAAGTTTTTAGGACTCTCCTGGATAATGAGATTTAGTTTTTGAGTGTTCAGGACCCTCCCGGATTATGAGATTTAGTTTTTGAGTTATCAGGACCCTCCTGGATAATGGGATTTAGGTTTTAGGTTCTCAGGACCCTCCTGGATAATGAGATTTAAGTTTTAAGTTCTCAGGACCCTCCTGGATAATGGGATTAATTTTTCAAGTTCTCAGGACCCTCTTGTATAATGGGATTTAGTTTTCAACTTTTCAGGACCCTCCTGGATAATGGGATTTAGTTTTTGAGTTATCAGGACCCTCCTGGATAATGGGTTTAAATTATATGCTTTCAGGACCCTCCTATATAATTGGATTTAATTTTAAGTTATTAGGACCCTTACGAATAATGGGATTTAGTTTTTAAGTTTTCAGGACCCTCCTGGATAATGTAATTTGATTTAAGTTTTCAGGACCCTCCTGGATAATGGGATTTAGTTTTCAAGTTTTCAGGACCCTCCTGGATAATGTGATTTAATTTTAAGTTATCGGGACCCTCTTGGATAATGGGATTTAATTTTAAGTTATCAAGACCCTCCTGGATAATGGGATTAGTTTTAACTTTTCAGGACCCTTCTGGATAATGGGATTCGAATTAAGTTCTCAGGACCCTCCTGGATAATGGGGTTTAGGTTTTAAGTTCTCAGGACCTTCCTGTATAATGGGGTTTATGTTTTAAGTTCTCAGGACCCTCCTGGATAATAGGATTAGTTTTACATTCTCAGGCCCCTCCTGGATAATGGGATTAGTTTTAAGTTTTCAGGACCCTCCTGGATAATGTGATTTGATTTAAGTTTTAAGGACCCTCCTAAATAATGGGATTTAAGTTTCAAGTTTTCAGGACCCTCCTGGATAATGGGATTTCATTTTAAGTTATCGGGACCCTCCTGGATAATAGGATTTAGTTTTTAAGTTTTCAAGACCCCCAAGGATAATGGGATTTAGGTTTTAAGTTCTCAGGACCTTCCTGGATAATGGGATTCAAGTTTTAAGTTCCCTGGACCCTCCTGAATAATTGGATTTAGTTTTCTAGTTTTCAGGACCCTCCTAGATAATGGGATTAAGGTTTTAAGTTCCCAGGACCCTCCTGGATAATGGGATTTAGGTTCTGTGACGACCCGACTGGTCGTTTTGAGCTCTAGCGCGCCGTTTAACAGTTGGAAGTCATGAACAACTTCATTTCAGGTATTGTGACTTGTGCGTATGGTTGGAGTTGGAATTCAGGAAGTTCGGAGTTAGATTGGAAGGAAAAATTCTCATTTCGGTAGTCTTAAGTTCGAGAAATTGATTGAGATGGGAATTTCGAGCAAACAACCTCGGAATCAGGACCTGATGGCTCCAGTAGGTTCGTATGATTATTTTGGACTTGGGCGTATGTCCGGATCGGGGTTTGGATAACCCGGCAGCGTTTCAGCGTATATTGTAGAAATCAGCATTTTAGAAGAAATTTCCTAAGTTTGGGTAGGAAGGCATTTCAGTGATATTGACATCCATTTGGGATTCCAAGTGTGGAAATAGCTTTGTATGGTGATTCTGAAGTTGGGAGCGCGAACGGAAGTGAATTCGGATGTCCGTAGGTTATTTTGAAGTCATTTGGCTAAAGTTAGAAATTTGAAGGTTTGGAAGAATCCGACTGGAAGTGGAAATTTTGATATCGGGGTCGAAATGTGATTCCGGAAGTTGGAGAAGGTCTGAAATGTTGAATATGACTTGTTAGCAAAATTTGGGGTGAATCGGACGTGATTTTATAGGTTTCGGCATCGGATGTGAAAGTTGGAATTTTCAAAGCTCATAAAGTTGAGTTTTAGCGCGATTTGAGATTTAGCATTGTTTTGGGCATACCGAAGGCTCGAGCGAGTTTGTTTTATGATTTAGGACTTGTTGGTATAATTGGAAGGGGGCTCGGATGGGCCCAGGTGCCTCCCGGGCACCAAACGGGGTTACAAACCAGCTGATGCAACTGCTGGTGCACCTGATCTGGTGTGACCGCAGGTGCGATTTCCCAGTCGCATGTGCGGGATCGCTCCTGCGGTCCCAAGCATCGCAGATGCGACCCCAGGTGAGGTCCCCCTTTCTCGCAGGTGCGGACAAAGGTCCACAGGAGCGGAACCGCAAGTGCGGTAATCCCTCTGCAGGTGCGACCCCAGCCCCACTCGTCCAGTTCCACAGGTGCGAGCCCCAGCTCGCAGAAGTGAGACCGCAGGTGCGCTTCTCGAGCCGCAGGTGCGGAACCTCTTTAGGCCAGGCAGTTTATATTCTTTAAAATACGGTATTTCTTCATCTCTTTTCATTTCATACCACCATTAGAGACTTGTGAGCTTGGGAAGAACACACCACGACCTAGCTACTATTAAGGTTAGTTACTTCCTTCCTAATACTAGTGTCATGCATGAATTATTAATGGAGTTAACTACTGGATCATTGAAAAATCAAGAGTTGGGTAGAAATTTAGGGTTCTTGAGGGATTTCGATAAATTGCTCCATTATTTCTATAAAATCATGTAGAAATTGTATGTTAATGATCCTTAGGCTATGGATGAGTGATTCCTTCGGAAACTTTTGGAAATTGAACATGTGGACCTGTTGTTGAAATTTGAGAAATTTTCAAGAATATTGAATTGGTTGGGCTAATAGGATAATTTCCCTATCTTGAGCATGAATTGATATGATTGTACAATATTTGGCTAGTTGCGAGTCCTCGGGTGTAGAGGTCAGAGTTTCAGGTGCATCCTTGGTCCGAGGGGTAGATTCGATACGAGGTGAGTCTCCTTTCTAACCTTGTAAGAGGGAATCATCCCCATAGGTGATTTATATGCTATGTGCACTTGTTTTGGGGGCTATGTACGCACCAAGTGACGAGAGTCCGTACGTAGCGGCTATCATTGTTATGTCCAGGTAGTTAGGCCCACATCATGCCTTATATGCTTCCTTGTAATGCCTTATATGCTTCCTTGTAATGCCATATGTACTATGAGATCATGTTATGTATAGTATTGTTTCTTTGAGGATTTATGGAAATTGTTGATTTGCAAGGAATTGGTTATGGAAAGTAAGTTTTATAAATTATTGTGTGTGCATGTGACCGCTTCGCAATTTACATTCCGCGAGCGATGTGTGATTTCCCCCGCTCTCATGGGAGCGGCCCGTACGCCACGGCAGATTTAAAGGTGCACTTTTGGGACGGGCCGATCGATCATCGTCAAAGCACAAAGATGATATAATTGAGAATGCACTTTTGGTACGGGCCGTTCGATCCTCAACAGTGCATGGACAAGATTTGTACTATGACATGATATGATTACATTGAGAGATGCACTTGTGGTACGGGCCATTCGATCCTCGGCAGTGCATAGGTGAGATTGTACTATTGTAAGAATGCACTTATGGGGCGGGCCGTTCGATCCTTGGCAGTGTATATATTTTCCTTATGACTCCGGCGGGTTGTCTTATTCCTGTGTGTGCATGATTATTTGGCATTGTTTCATGTATATTGACTTGTATCAGGTATTTGGGGTAAATAAAGTGGCCATTGTTATTGTTCCAGTATTTACTTGGATTTCTGTGCTTTATACATAATTGCTACTCACTGTCTTACATGTCTACTTCTTTTATTTTTATCATTGTTATATCATACTGTTGGACCTTAGTGAGTGTCAAGTTGACCTCTCGTCACTACTTCTTCGAGATTAGACGAGATACTCACTGGGTACATATATGTATATGTATTCATACTACACTTTCTGTGCATTGTGTTGCACAGGTACCTTCATAGTTCAATGATTGATTTGGAGACTTATACGGGCTGCATTCATCCGGAGGCCTTCTGCAGCTGACAGATTCTCCCTTCTATGTATTTATATTTTATCTTTATTGCCTTTGTCCAATTTTTTCCTCGGACAAGCATTGTATAATTGTTTAAGTTCATAGAAGTTGCTCATGTACTTGTGTCACCGGGTTCTGGGGATATGATGATATCTTGTTAAACTAAATAAATTTCCTGTCGTGTTTAATTCACGAAAATTTATTCATTTTGATTATGAAATGCAGAAAAGGCTACGACTTCAAAAATGTTAAAAACAGGAATTCATTTCAACTAATTAATGATTGGCTTGCCTGACAGTGGTGTCCGGCGCCATCACGACCAATGGATTTTGGGTCGTGACAACGTGGTATCAGAGCTCTAGGTTCCCCCGGGTTTCATGAGTCATGAGCAAGTCTAGTAGAGTCTTGAGGATCGGTACGGAGACATCTGTACTTATCTTCGAGAGGCTACAGGGCTGTTAGAAGTACTTCCCTTCTTGATTCTTTGTCGTGCGATTTGATTCCCTTAAAGCTAATGCCTATGTTTCTTCCTACTCAATCTTACGCATCGCGAAGCGCTTGTTATGAATCGGGAATTTGAGGAGTTGTAATGGTGCTGCAAATATGGTGCGTGAAGTCTTCCGTGCACAGTTGTTTGGGTTGTTGTTGTTGCCCTACAGTAGAATAATATGTTGTTTCAGCTCAGTAGCTGTGTTTCTGAGAACCTTAAGGTTATGCTCAGGTTGTGATGATGCTTACGATTGGTTATCGCGCGATGTGGGGGCGACGATGGAATGCTTGCCCATATGTTGGGGTGATGAATGGTTGGAAGGGAGGTCTTCTTAAGGCGTGATTTCGAGATTTCAGTATTTTAGTTCCGGCAGAGGAAAGACATTTGTATTAAAAATGGTCAGGTTTTGGATTGATAAAGTAGTAAGACTTGGTGTGTTCAAGTGAGGTGGAATATTCACCTGTATCGCTGTTTGATCGCGTAGAATGTGTTAAGTTCGTCGGTGCTATTTCGGGTGTATTGGGTCAGAGTGTGGGTAAATAGTATTGAAGAAACGGTTGTCATAGACCGTGGTGTGCGGTTGTTAAAGTATGGAATGAGCGTTTCTGATGAAGGTAGATCGAGATAGGTGATCTTCGGGGAGTCGAAGTTATGGTGATCTGCTGGTTTAGGTGTTGCAAAGAATGATATGGAATTGAGGCCGCAAGTGAGGAGCATGCGATGAAGGAAGTCATGTGAGAAGTGTCAGGCGGCGGCCAACTTTTATAAAAAGGGGCCAGGCATAAGAGAAAGAAGTCAGGTAGTGCTGAAGGGAATGAGTTTAACTAAAGTGGGAGAGTGGCAGCGTAGCATATGGGTTCAGTGGTAAGACGACTGCCTATCTTGAGGAGGAGTTGGAGTGATTTAAGAATTTTTGTGGACGATGATTAGGTCCATGAGCTTAAGCTGAAATGTTGGTTATTCGGCGGGAATTTGGATGCAACAAAGATGAGTTATTAGGGATGAGGAAGGATGCAATGTGACAGGTGAATTTGAGGATATCGTAGCGCATTTAGTATATGTCCATGAGGAGCGGACGAACTGGTAAAGTTGGTGAACGAGAACAAGCTTAGGATGAGGTGTTGATGTCGTAGAGGGTGTTCAACGCACCGTTGTTGGAAGGTGTCGACTGGTGAATTCCACAGGTGGGTTATCTCCTGTGAGTAGGCTAGCGGTGGTGTGGTTGGCAAGTTTCTGCGAGGAAATCCTAGTGGCTATTCGGAAGGAGGCAGAATGGGTGGATAGTTCTAGAGAATTTGAGTATTTAGGGAATGCTAGCAGGAGAATTCGGGGGAATTGGACGGATTGGTTGAGCAAGATTATGTTAACAAAGGAGAAAGGATCTCAACAGGGTCTAGAGGGGAGCAGGAGTAGCTTCGGTCTAAGTGGGGGAGTCCCACCGCCTACAGTTGGGTTGTAGGGTTGTCTTCTCATGGGGTTGCGGATTGTCGGCGTATTGGCAAGTTAGTACAACTAAGGGGAAAGGAATAAAATGGTGATTTTCCGTGGGATTTGATGAATGTGCGCTAAAGTTGGCTCGGTTGGACCAAGGATTAGGCTTTGAAAGATTCAGAATTTATGATTAAGGCATAGGCAAGTTGTAAGGGTAGTGACTCAGTCACGTGCTTCGTTGAGAGCATGTTCATGTGCTAGAAGAACCTTGGAGTTGATTGTATTCGGAGCCAGTCAAAGTGGGTGACTCTCACCAGTGGTCCTAGTAAATTTGGAAGTTAGAGAATGCGGTGTTTAAGGGTTTCAAGCAGCAACATGATTAAGAATCGAGCTTTTGCAGCTTAATTTCTGAGAAAGGTTTCTAAATGATTGGAGTGTTCTATGTTATTTTCAACATGAAGGATAGTATTGAAGGAGTGAGAGAAATAGACTCAGGGTTGTAGTAGAATCATCAGGATGGTGTGAGATGGGTTGCGGGATTTAGGCAGCATGATCTCGCGAATCAAGGTCACTCGGGATGAGTGAGGATGGAGTTTGCTTTGAGTTGAAGAAAGTTACTACTATCTCTGAGGCAATTAAGATGATTAAAAGAAGATAGATTGGTTAGCCATGGTTGAAATGGCACATGTGCGACATTGATCAGTTCCTTCGGTGTGATTGAGTATGTGTATGGTTTGTGCAGACGTGTGTGGGGCTTGTTGGCTGTCGTAATAGATTTCAGTTGGAAGCATTCGAGTGCTATGGCCTGTCAGGTATAGGCGGGTCCCAGAAGGTTTATGGTGGTTCAGACCACTACTTAAGGATGTGTATGCATTATGATTGTGAGAATTCACTTGTGTGCTGTTATGGTTCTCATTAATTGAGTTAAGTAAGAGGTTTCTATATGATGAAGTGTTCACCCTATTAGTGGTTCAGGAGTTATGATGGAATTCCTATGCTATTCCATATTTGCATGATAGGTGCAGTAAGCAGTATGTAACTGGAAGTAAGAATCGAGATTGCGATTCAAGTTAACAAGGATGTCATGAGCTCGGAGGAGCAAGAAAAAGGGATGTGAATGTTTAGAATAAGCTGATGTTGTCTTCAGTATCATCTTAGTTCGGTGTTTGGTGAAAGTGGCTTTGTATCCTGGTTACGGGTCCTTGAATTGTTTTACAACCTTAGGGTGGTCGGTGGTATAGATGTGCATACTTGTTACCTTGTGTGGAAGGCCGTGGGAGCTTGACCGCGGGAAGATTGCATTAGTGTGGCTTGTAGTCACCGGAGGGATTGAAGGAATTAGACCAAGTATAAGGAAGTGCAATATTGCTTAACTGAGAATTTATGTCGTGAAGGCGTTCGACTCAGTCGATTGTGGACTGTGGGGTGTCTGTCCCGATTGTGATGGTGGTTCTGGTGTATTATGAAAAGAATCGCGGTGTTATGGACCCAGGTGAAGCTATTAGCTTTGTTCAGTGCAAGATGAATCGATTTGAAGTGTGTTACTAGATTCAAAACAAGATTTTGGGCTTCATACGAGTCAGGTGTGTTCATTTCAGTATAGCGCTCCGCATAGAAGGGGTGTTGGGATATCAGATGTTGTCCCGTCTTTGTCAAATTCATGTAGTATTATGATTGTGTCGTGTGAGTTGCGAAATGGCTTGATAAATTCCTATGTGCTGAATATCTGCATAGTAATGATGTTATGTGAGCAGGAGAGCTCTTGAGATTCAGAGTGTATATATCGCACCTAAGTTGTGCTTAAGTTTTGTAGCATATGGTTCTATCAGTCTCCCCAGGATGGTATTATGCACTTAGCGTGCTGGTGACCGATATTCAGTAATTTGTAATAGTGAGCTATTCAGCTCCGTGTATATTTCCTTATGTAAATTTTATGATGGGATCGGGTGGCACGCTGCCACGGGTTGCACGCCGCCACGGGTTGCACGCTGCAACAGTGTGATGTCGAGTAAGGTTCCTATATTTATTTTTCTGGTGTTTTACTTCCTATTCTCTGAGGAAAGTTCATATAATTTGTGTGAGTCGAGTAGTACCACCTGAGTCATTTCCTTATGTATCATGTTCGAATTGTGGCCTATTGGCGCATTGTGGCATCGTGTGAGACTGTTGGTCATATCTGGGGTGATTGGTTGTCTGAGCAGCTCATACTGGGTGATACGGATTATTGCATCAGGGATCAGTGCGATAAGGTTTTGTGAAATACATTAAAGGACAATTACCCTTATTGGTTCGTAATGAGATGATGGTCTTAGTCAAGAGGAAGGATTCAATGTTTGGTTAACTCTGCAGTTGGTTAGGAATTACTACACATTTCCTCCGTTGTGGTGGTATTGTCGTCATTACAGCAGGGTGTATGTACATATCTTATAAGGTGCATCGAGAGCATCAGGTTCGTAGAATTTTGGTTGTTAAGGTTCATGGAGCGTCATTGTTGTTAGATGATGGACTATGCGGTGTGCGGTGCTGATTTAGCAAAGGTACGCAGTTGGGTTATGGTGCCTCGTGTGGTAATTGTCATGATGTTCATGTATTGGGAACATGCCTGGCAGAGAATTTCTGGTGTTGGGATTGAGTTCGGAACTTGCGGTATGGATAAAGGAGGGTATCTTCAGATTTTATCAAGCTTATGTGTTCAACGGGGTTGTGGCAGCACGGGCAGGTGCACGAGGTGTTAAACAGCGATTTCAGATAACTTCAGGGCAGTTCTTGGCACATTCGAGGACGAACGTCTGTTTAAGTGGGGGAGAATGTAACGACCCGACTGGTCATTTTGAGCTCTAGCGCGTCGTTTAGCGGTTGGAAGTCATGAACAACTTCATTTCAGGTATTGTGACTGGTGCGTATGGTCGGAGTTGGAATTCAGGAAGTTCGGAGTTAGATTGGAAGGAAAAATTCTCATTTCAGTAGTCTTAAGTTGGAGAAATTGATTGATATGGGAATTTTGAGCAAACGATCTCCGAATCAGGATTCGAAGGCTCCAACAGGTTTGTATGATTATTTCGGACTTAGGCGTATGTCCGGATCGGGTTTTGGATAACCCGGGAGCATTTCTGCGTATATTGTGGAAATTAGCATTTTAGAAGAAATTTCCTAAGTTTGGGTAAGAAGGCATTTCAGAGATATTGATGTCCGTTTGGGATTCCGAGTTTGGAAATAGCTTCGTATGGTGATTCTGAAATTGGGAGCGCGATCGAAAGTGAATTCGGATGTCCGTAGGTTATTTTGAAGTCATTTAGCTAAAATTAGAAATTTGAAGGTTTGGAAGAATCCGACTGGAAGTTGAAATTTTGATATCGGGGTCGGAATGCGATTCCGGAAGTTGGAGTAGGTCCGTAATGTTGAATATGACTTGTGTGTAAAAATTTGTGGTAAATTGGACGTGATTTGATAGGTTTCGGCATTGGATGTGAAAGTTGGAATTTTCAAAGCTCATAAAGTAGAATTTTAGCGCGATTTGAGATTTTGCGTTGTTTTGGGCGTACCGAAGGCTCGAGCGAGTCCGTATTATGATTTAGGACTTGTTGGTATAATTGGACGGGGGCTCGGGTGGGCCCAGGTGCCTCCCGGGCACCAAACAGGGCTACAAACCAGCTGATGCAACTGCTGGTGCACCTGATCTGGTGTGACCGCAGATGCGGTTGCCCCGTCGCAGGTGCGGGACCGCTCCTGCGGTCCCTAGCATCGCAAGTGCGACCCCCGGTGAGGTCCCCCTTTCTCGCAGGTGCGGTAATCCCTCCGCAAGTGCGACCCCAGCCCCACTCGTCGAGTTCCGCAGGTGTGAGCCCCAGCTCGCATGAGCGAGACCGCAATTGCGGTCCTCGAGCCGCAGGTGCGGAACCTCTGTAGGCCAGACAGTTTATATTCTTTAAAATACAAGATTTCTTCATCTCTTTTCATTTCATACCACCATTAGAGACTTGTGAGCTTGGGAAGAACACACCACGACCTAGCTACTGTTAAGGTAAGTTAATTCCTTCCTAATACTAGTTTTATGCATGAATTATTAATAGGGTTAACTACTGGATCATTGAAAAATCAAGAGTTGGGTAGAAATTTAGGGTTCTTGTGGGATTTTGATAAATTGCTCCATTATTGCTATAAAATCAAGTAGAAATCGTATGTTAACGATCCTTAG
Organism: Nicotiana undulata; assembly: GCA_005239495.1. Taxonomy (NCBI): domain Eukaryota; kingdom Viridiplantae; phylum Streptophyta; class Magnoliopsida; order Solanales; family Solanaceae; genus Nicotiana; species Nicotiana undulata. The sequence goes on from ML281798.1 coordinate 83,065, forward strand.
GCTATGGGTGAGTGATTCCTTCGGAAATTTTCGGAAATTGAACATGCGGACCCGGGGTTAAAATTTGAGAATTTTTCAAGAATGTTGAATTGGTTGGGAAAATAGGATAATTTCCCTATCTTGAGCATGAATTGATATGATTGTACAATATTTAACTACTTGCGAGTCCTCGGGTGTAGAGGTCAGAGTTTCGGGCGCATCCTTGGTCTGAGGGGTAGATTCGACACGAGGTGAGTCTCCTTTCTAACCGTGTAAGAGGGAATCGTCCCCATAGGTGATTTATATGCTATGTGCACTTGGTTTGGGGGCTACGTACGCACCAAGTGACTAGAGTCCGTACGTAGCGGCTATCATTGTTATGTCCGGATAGTTAGGCCCACAACATGCCTTATATGCTTCCTTGTAATGCCTTATATGCTTCCTTGTAATGCCATATGTACTATGAGATCATGTTATGTATAGTATTGTTTCTCTGAGGATTTATGGAAATTGTTGATTTGCAAGGAATTGGTTATGGAAAGTAAGTTTTATAAATTATTGTGTGTGCATGTGACCGCTTCGCAATTTACATTCCGCGAGCGATGTGTGATTTCCCCCACTCTCATGGGAGCGGCCCGTACACCACGACTGATTGAAAGGTGCACTTTTGGGACGGACCGATCGATCATCGACATTGCACAGAGATGATATAATTGAGAATGCACTCTTGGTACGGGCCGTTCGATGCTCGGCAGTGCATGGACGAGATTTGTACTATGACATGATATGATTACAATGAGAGATGAACTTGTGGTACGGGCCATTCGATCCTCGGCAGTGCATAGGTGAGATTGTACTATGGTAAGAATGCACTTATGGGACGGGCCGTTCGATCCTTGGCAGTGTATATATATTTTCCTTATGACTCCGGCCGGTTGTCTTATTCCTGTGTGTGCATGATTATTTGGCATTGTTTCATGTATATTGACTTGTATCAGGTATTTGGGGGAAAGAAAGTGGCCATTGTTATTGTTCCAGTATTTACTTGGATTTCTGTGCTTTATACATAATTGCTACTCACTGTCTTACATGTCTACTGCTGTTATTTTTATCATTGTTATATCATACTGTTGGACCTTAGTGAGTGTCAAATCGACCTCTTGTCACTACTTCTTCGATATTAGACGGGATACTCACTAGGTACATATATGTATATGTACTCATACTACACTTTCTCTGCATTGTGTTGCACAGGTACCTTCATAGTTCAGGGATTGATTTGGAGACTTATACGGGCTGCATTCATCCGGAGGCGTTCCGCAGCTGACAGAGTCTCCCTTCTATGTATTTACATTTTATCTTTATTGCCTTTGTCCAATTTGTTCCTCGGACAAGCGTTGTATAATTGTTTAAGTTCATAGAAGTTGCTCATGTACTTGTGTCACCGGGTTTTGGGGATATGATGAGATTTATCTTGTTAAACTAAATAAATTTCCTGTCATGTTTAATTCACGAAAATTTATTCATTTTGATTATGAAATGCAGAAAAGGCTACAATTTCGAATATGTTAAAAATAGGAATTCAATTCAACTAATTAATGATTGGCTTGCCTGACAGTGGTGTCCAGCGCCATCACGACCTATGGATTTTGGGTCGTGACACGTTCTAAGTTCTCAGGACCCTGTTGGATAATGGGATTAGGTTTTCAAGTTCGCAGCACCCTCCTGGATAATGGGATTTCGTTTTCAAGTTTTCAGGACCCTCCCGAATTATGAGATATAGTTTTTGAGTTATCAGGACCCTCCTAGGTAATGGGTTTAAATTTTAAGCTTTCAAGACCCTCTTGGATAATGGGATTAAATTTTAAGTTTTCAGGACCCTCTTGGAAAATGGGATTTAATTTTAAATTTTAAGTTCCCTCCTTGATAATGGGATTTAGGTTTTAAGTTCTCAGGACCCTCCTGGATAATGAGATTTGGGTTTTAAGTTCTCAGGACCCTCCTGGATAATGGGATTAAGTTTTCAAGTTCTCAGGACCCTCCTGGATAATGGGATTTAGTTTTCAAGTTTTCAGGACCCTCCTAGATAATGAGATTTGGGTTTTAAGTTCTCAGGACCCTCTTGGATAATGGGATTAAGTTTTCAAGTTCTCAAGACCCTCCTGGATAATGGGTTTTAGTTTTCAAGTTTTCAGGACCATCCTGGATAATGGAGTTTAGTTTTTGAGTTATCAAGACCCTTATGGATAATGGGTTTAAATTTTAAGCTTTCAGTACCGTCCTGTATAATGGGATTTAATTTTAAGTTATCAGGACGCTCCTGGATAATGGGATTTAGTTTTTAAGTTTTCAGGACCCTCCTGGATAATGGGATTTAGTTTTCAAGTTCTCAGGACCCTGCTAAATAATGGGATTTAGGCTTTAAGTTCTCCGGACCCTCCTGGATAATGGGATTAGTTTTCAGGTCTCAGGGCCCTCCTGGATATTGGGATTCAACTTAAGTTCTCAGGAACCTCTTGGATAATGGGATTTGTTTTATGTTTTCAGGACCCTCCTGGATAATGTGATTTTATTTAAGTTTTCAGGACCCTTCTAGATAATGGGATTTATTTTCAAGTTTTCAGGACCCTCCTGGATAATGGAATTTAATTTTAAGTTATCAGGACCCTTAGGGATAATGGGATTTAGTTTTTAATTTTTCAAGACTCTCATGGATAATGGGATTTAGGTTTTAAGTTCTCAGGACCTTCCTGGATAATGGGTTTCAGGTTTTAAGTTCCTAGGACCCTCCTAAATAATGAGATTTAGTTTTCTAGTTTTCAGGACCCTCCTAGATAATGGGATTAAGGTTTTAAGTTCCCAGGGCCCTCCTGGATAATGGGATTTAGGTTCTAAGTTCTCAGGATCCTACTGGATAATGGGATTATGTGTTCAAGTTCCCAGGGCCCTCCTGGAAAATGCGATTTAGTTTTCAAGTTTTCAGGACCCTCCCGGATAATGAGATTTAGTTTTTGAGTTATCAGGACCCTCCTAGATAATGGGTTTAAATTTTAAGCTTTCAAGACCCTCTTGGATAATGGGATTAAATTTTAAGTTTTCAAGACCCTCCAGATATTGGGATTTAATTTTAAATTTTTAGGACCCTCCTGGATAATAGGATTTAGGTTTTAAGTTCTGAGGACCCTCCTGGATAATGAGATTTAGGTTTTAAGTTCTCAGGACCCTCCTGGATAATGGGATTAATTTTTCAAGTTCTCAGAACCCTCTTGGATAATGGGATTTAGTTTTCAAGTTTTCAGGACCCTCCTGGAGAATGGGATTTAGTTTTAGAGTTATCAGGACCCTCCTGGATAATGGGTTTAAATTTTATGCTTTCAGGAACCTCCTGTATAATGGGATTTAATTTTAAGGTATCAGGACCCTCCTGGATAATGGGATTTAGTTTTTATGTTTTTAGGACCCTCCTGGATAATGGAATTTAGTTTTCAATTTTTCAAGACCCTCTTGGATAATGGGATTAGTTTTAAGTTCTCAGGACCCTCTTGGATATTGGGATTCGAGTTAAGTTCTCAGGACCCTACTGGATAATGGGATTAAGATTTCAAGTTCCCATGGTCCTCCTGGATAATGGGATTTAGTTTTCAAGTTTTCAGGACCCTCTCGGATAATGAGATTTAGTTTTTGAGTTATCAGGACCCTCCAGGGTAATGGGTTTAAATTTTAAGCTTTCAGGAACCTCTTGGATAGTGGGATTTAATTTTAAGTTTTCAGGACCCTCCTAGATAATGGAATTTAATTTTAAATTTTCAGGACCCTCCTAGATAATGGGATTTAGGTTTTAAGTTCTCAGAACCCTCCTGGATAATGAGATTTAGGTTTTAAGATCTCAGGACCATCTTGGATAATGGGATTTATTTTTCAAGCTTTCAGGACCCTCCTGGAGAATGGGATTTAGTTTTTGAGTTACAAGAACCCTCCTGGATAATGGGTTTAAATTTTAAGCTTTCAGGACCCTCCTGTATAATGGGAGTTTATTTTAAGTTATCAGGATCCTCCTGGATAATGGGATTTAGTTTTTAAGTTTTCAGGACCCTAATGGATAATGGGATTTAGTTTTCAAGTTTCAGGACCCTCCTGGATAATGGGATTTAGTTTTCATGTTCTCAGGACCCTCCTAGATAATGGGATTTAGGCTTTAAGTTCTCCGGACCCTCCTGAATAATGGGATTAGTTTTAAGTTCTTAGGACCCTCCTGGATATTTGGATTCGACTTAAGTTCTCAGGACCCTACTGGATAATGGGATTAAATTTTCAAGTTCCCAGGGCCCTCCTGGATAATGTGATTTAGTTTTCAAGTTTTCAGGACCCTCTCGGATAATGAGATTTAGTTTTTGAGTTATTAGGACCCTCCTGGGTAATGGGTTTAAATTATAAGCTTTCAGGACCCTCTTGGATAATGGGATTTAATTTTAAGTTTTTAGGACACTCCTAGATAATGGGATTTAATTTTAAATTTTCAGGACCCTCCTGGATAATGGGATTTAGGTTTTAAGTTCTCAGGACCCTCCTGGATAATGAGATTTAGGTTTTAAGTTCTCAGGCCCCTCATGGATAATGGGATTAATTTTTCAAGTTCTCAAGACCCTCTTGGATAATGGGATTTAGTTTTCAAGTTTTCAGGACCACCCTGGATAATGGGGTTTGGTTTTCAAGTTTTCAGGACCATCTTGGATAATGGGATTTAGTTTTCAAGTTCTCAGGACCCTCCTGGATAATGGGATTTAGGCTTTAAGTTCTCAGGACCCTCCTGGATAATGGGATTAGTTTTAAGTTCTCAGGACCCTCCTGAATAATGAGATTCGACTTAAGTTCTCAGGACCCTCCTGGATAATGGGGTTTAGGTTTTAAGTTCTCAGGACCCTCCCGTATAATGAGATTAGTTTTAAGTTCTAAGGACCCTCCTGGATAATGGGATTAGTTTTATGTTTTCCGGACCCTCCTGGATAATGGGATTTGATTTAAGTTTTCAGGACCGTTTTGGAAAATGGGATTCAGCTAACACTCAACAAGCTTACTAGTACAAACTGGGGCAGGAAATTTTCTTTGTTTTATCTGTTTTGTTGTGATTGCAGGCACCCACCTTGAGAACGAGGGAATTCATTTCAAGTTAAGTCATCAGGCGCCCACCATGAAAACGAGGGAATTCATTTCAAGTTAAGTCATTAGGCGCCCACTTGGAGAATGAGGGAATCCATTTCAAGTTAAGTCATCAGGATCCCACCTGGAGAACGAGGGAATCCACTTCAAGTCATCAGGCGCCCACGTGGAGAATGAGAGAATTCATTTCAAGTAAAGTCATCAGGCGCCCTCCTGGAGAACAAGGGGATTTATTTAAAGTTAGGTCATTAGGCGCCCACCTGGGGAAAGAGGGAATTTATTTTAAATTAAGTCATAAGGCGCCCACCTGGAGAACGAGGGAATTCATATCAAGTTAAGTCATCAGGCGCCCACCTGGAAAACGAGAGAATTCATTTCAAGTTAAGTCATTAGGCGTCCACCTGGAGAACAAGGGAATTCATTTCAAGTTAAGTCATCAGGCGACCACCTGGAGAACGAGGGAATTTATTTCAAGTTAAGTCATCAGGAGCCCACCTTGAGAATGAGGGAATTTATTTAAAAGTTTTAAGGCAGCATCAGGCGCCCACCTGGAGAACGAGGGAAGTCATTTCTGAATTCAATTCAGGTTAGAAGTAGCAGAAGCTTGCGGCAAGAATGCGAGTCGACAATCCGAAATGACTAACAGAAGTAGTCTCAATCCAAGATAAAAGAAGAAAAGAAAAAAAGCATTCAAAATGCAGAAGCGGAGACAAGATATGGATTGCTCAAGACATGACCGAGTCACGAGCTTTGCATGTCCCGTCATGATCCGAAGAGCTGAAGAAGAATGAACTAGCACCTGCAACTAGCAAGCGTCAAGGTTCAAATCTAAAGTCTTCATGAAGACCATTCAAGACTCAAGATCAAGCTGCAGAAGACTTATAGATAGGAATCTTGTAACTCATAGCTGACAGGCGTAGTTAGTCTTTTTTATTTTTGATTTTTATGTAATAAACGGACCGCGGACCGGAATCTCGACAGAACGGCACCTCAATCGGCTCCCCACCTCGGTATACTCCTTCGTTCTTCTCACTTCTGAACTACACGTGGCCTGATTCCTATATAGCCAATGATATGTAGGCAGCTCAGATACCAGGGCTCGGTTACATTCTCCTTTCTTTTAGTTTTTGGTCTCTATAAATAAGGGTCGGGTCAAAAAACCTGTCTCGTCGTTCTTTGTCTGAAAACTCTTCGTGTTTCCAGTCAAAGAGGGGCAGCTGTAGACATCTAATTTTGACCCTCCCCGTGATTTTACACATTTTAGCATTTAAATATTTAGTTTAGGTCTAATATCGTTATTTTTAACTAGTTTTGACTCTTTTGCTTTATTTTATCACAAAATGAAAATTACAAAAATATTCTCTTTTATTTAGCTAATTGATATTTATCTAGTTAATTTTAGTTTATCTACCTTTTATAAAATTTAAAAAATATATACAAAAATAGTATTGATATTTTATTTTTCAAAAAAAAAATAAAAAAAATAAGAAGGGAATTTTTGGACTAATTTTTTTGTCTTGTTTTTATGTGAGAAGACCACAATTTTATGTTTGATTGGCCCAATTTTAAGCCCAGATCCAGATGGCCCAATACCCTTACCCTAAATTGACCTAACCTCTCTTCTTCTTCTTCTTACATTGGACACACAACCCAACACCCAAAACAAACCCTAAGTTACTAGACACAAAACCAACCGACCTATCCCCTACACACACCTTCGCCGCCAACCCCTCCTAAGAGAACCTGGACCAACCGCCCCTCTTCATCTCACTACCACCATCGCCGGCCACCCCTCTCTCCGCAACTCCACCAGTCACGACAAACGCCACCCCTACCACCAGATTCTCCGGAAAACACATAGAAAGCGAGCAGAAAAGAACGTAAACTAGATCTTAAAAAGAGCAGCTCCTTCTTCTTCAACCTAAACAAAATCCACGCCCAGCAATAGCCATGAAATCTGCTCGAAATCAACCTCAATAACAAGTAAAAAGCAGCCATAATAGCTTGTTTTCAGTTTGTTTGTCGCCAATTTTCCGACGAGCTAGAGGTCCGTTGAGTTCCGGTGAGGTTTTCAGCGCAAAGTCGCATCTTATTTTCAGTTCGAGGTTCATATTTTTAGGGTTTGTTCGAAGGTTTACCATCTGTAAGGTCCATCTCCTTTCCCTATCCATTGTTCCTTTTGATATTATATATATGTGATGCTTTATTTGGCATGATTTAGTAAATACTTTGATGTTTGGCTGTTGATTGAGTGAATTTTAATTTAGTAACCATGTTGAGTTTAGTTTTCTAAATTGAATAGATAGTTTGTTACTATTTGAGCAAATTTCGCCGATTAACAAAAGCAATGACATATCCTTCATTTTATTGCGTTTGTCTTTACTTGGAACTAGGCGAATGTGATATAAATTGTTTACAAATTAGCTTGTGCTGAAATTAATCATGAAATCTGGGCGTTGGTTTATGTTAAAAAGGGATTGGACTAAGGGTTACGGGTGAATTTTGACCAATCGTATGTTGGAGACTGGGTTAGAAGTAATTTTGTTGTTCTTTATTCTTACTCTCATTAATTGGGTCGCTAGGAGCCTGCTTAGGCCGACCACGCTTGGGTAGGAAAACTTTTAGACGTTTCTGCTTTAATTTCTGTTGAGGCGAGAGGTTTTCCCTTTAGTCGATTATATTATCCGGGGAATGCCCCGAAGATTTAGTATATATTTATATCCGGGGTATGCCCCGAAGTATTTGTATTTGAAGGCCAACGATGACACACTTTGAGGAAGCATAGAATAGTATTTTTATTTTTACTTTTATTTTTGTTTTATTAGTTGGGGACGACCTTGAGCCTCTCTTGATTGTTTATTTTCTTTTTGTGTTTTTCTACCTCAATCTGAGTATTCTCTAAAGCCAACTTGATCGAGTACGCAACCGTGATTTTCACGGGACTTGAGGAATGCCTAACACCTTCTCCCCGAGTCAAATGAACACCCTTGCCTTGAATATCTGGTGAAAACTTGTTTAAGAGTCAAATGTGTTTTGAAGGAAAATTTTTATTTAAATAAAATGGTAACATGACACACCAAAATCAAATGTTAGGCGACGACTCTAAGAATCCTTTTAAAACACAAATTTTTGTCACCTTCAATTTGAAAACCCTTTTGAGCTTTGCAAAACCTTTTTATTATTTTAAGAGGGTTTAGTGAAGTTTTAAAAAAAAAAGGGTGTGACATGTACTTAGAGAAATCATCAAAAAAGTGATAAAGTATTTATTTCCTCAACGAGTTAAAATTCCTCCAAGTTCACAAATATCAGTGAACTAATTCTAACAATTCAATTTTTCTTTCAACTTGGAAATGAGGCCTTTTAATTATTTTAGCTTTACTACAAGCCTCACATTTTCAAAATTCTTTTTAATCATTAGGATTAATCCTAAACTACTCATGATTCCCATATAACGATTATTAGTATGACAAAACGAGCATGCCAAAAAGTAGTAGAAGAAAGCAGAGAAACAGAACTAGAAAAACTTTTATTCATCTCAACATTGAACTTGAACATCCCATCATATGCATACCCCTTACCCACAAAAATACCGTTTTTCACTATTACATATTGATCACTCTCAGTAATTTCTTTGAAGCATGCTTGATATGAAGAAAACCAGACATCAAAATTTTTCTCATTGAAGGAGTATAAAGTACGTCTTTAAACGTTAATACTCTTCCTGAAGTAAACTTCAACTCGACCTCTCCCTTTCCAAGCACCTGGGTTGTGGAGAATCACCAAGCATGATGGTTTTGGGCTCCTCAAATGGAGTATACACTTTAAACCAATCTCTATCATAACAAACATGAGGGTTTGCTCCAGAATCAGCCCACCATCCATCAACATTTTCTACCATGTTAATGTCTACTATCATTGCCACAAGTGGCTCTTCGATAATGTTTGCCTGTGGTGTAGGGCCACCTTTTCAAAATTTGCAAAATCGAGCAATATGACCAGTCTTTCCATAGACAAGGCATGGTTTCGCAATTTGAACTTGTTGATTCTGTGCTTGGTTGTTTGCACCATTATTCTTCTTGGGATGTCTACCATAATATTTCTTAAAACTCTTCTTCTTCGGCTTCAATGAAGTATTTTTGTGAGTTTCAGGAGTAATATTATTTGAAGTAATTAAATTTACCTTTGTAGTGACGGGTTGTAGAGTGCTCTCTTCCGATTGCATAAGTGCATCTTGGCCACTTGCTTCTTCTTCCATGTGAATTCACATTAACAACGTCTCAAGAGAAGTTTCTTTTTGTTTGTGGCGCATTGTTTTTTGAAATTCCTTCCATGAAGGTGGAAGTTTATCTATTATGCCACAAACAATAATATTGTCTCCAATTTTAATATCCTCGGACCTGAGCTCTCCGATGATCATTATGGATTCTTGAGCTTGGTCTACTATATATTTGTTGTCCAACATTTGAAAGAAAATATTGGCTAGCAACATATTTTTTCGCACCTGCCTCCTCGGTATCATACTTACTCTACAATGCTTTCCAAAGTTTCTTTGCAGTAGAGTAAGTTATATCATGATAATCATAAAAATTATCAGATAGACAATTAAGAATATAACACCGACACTTGTATGAATCATCGTTATATTTTTTAATTTTTTCTTGAAGGGCAATTAGCAAATCATCATTCACGGAGGAGTTATCTACTTTGCTTTGTAGAAAAACAACAAAGGTTTTAGTCTCCAGAACAGTAAATATGTAATGACCCGATCGGTCCTTTTGAGAGTTAGCACTCCGATCCCCTAATATCTATTTTTTCCATGTCTATTTATACTTTTAGGACTTTCCGGAACGTTGAATGAAAATATTCGGAGAGTTTTTGGACACATAGTCCTTATATGTTAGTTTAGGCTTTAGAAATCGGGCTGTAGTTGGAATGGTGTGAAGAAGGATCTTGAATGGAATTTCGTCGACTCCATTAGCTTCGTTGGGTGATTTCGGGGTTAGGAGCGTGTTCGGAAGGTGTTTTTCGAGGCCTGCAGTAGATTTAGGCTTGAATTGGCGAAAGTTGGAATTTCGGCGATTTCGGCTGATAGGTGAAAATTTGATATCGGGCTCGGAATGGAATTCCGGAAGTGACAGCAGGTCCGTAGTGTCATTTATGACATGTGTGTAAAATGTGAGGTCATTCAGATGAGTTTTGACGTGTTTCGGCATCGGATGTAAAGTTTTCAAATTTCATAAGTTCTTAGTCTTGAATCCACATAATTGATGATTTTGATGTTATGAGATGTGTTTTGAAGGCTCGGCCAAGTTTGAGTGAATTATTAGGACCAGTTGGTAAGTTTGGTTGAGGTCCCGGGGGTCTCAGGGATGTTTCAGATGCTCAACGGGTGATTATGGAACTTGGAACACAACTGAACCATTGCTGGTTCTGGTGTTTTGCACCTGCGGACTTGGAACCACAGGTGCGGACACTCAGGTGCGGAGTTGGGCTCGCAGATGCGGAACTTGGGCAGCGCTGCCAGTGATCGCAGGTGCGGTCTAGGTTTCGCAGGTGCGGGATCGCAGATGCGGCCAATTGACCGCAGGTGCGGCCCCAACCCTGTTAAGTAAGTTTTCGCACCTGCGATGGATTTTCCGCAGGTGCGGCACCGCATGTGCGGTCCAAGAGTCGCAGGTGCGCAATCCCTGGGATGTTTATACAAAAATCCTTGGGTTTGAAATTCATATCTCCTAAAATGATTTAGAGCTCGAGTTTTGGCGATTTTCAGTGGATTTTGAAGAGGAGCTTCATAGGTAACGATTCCTAACCTTAATTAACTTGTATATCATTAATCTCTAACAATTTCCTCAATCTAATCAATGAATTTAGGTGAAAAATCATGAAAATTGGATGAAGGTCCCCTAAGTAGGAATCTGAGGATTTAGGGAGATTTTGACGTCGGATTTCGATGATTCTTGTTCGAGTGAGTTCGTGAGTGAATGGGTGTACAAAATTTGTAATTTTTACCCATTTATGAGATGTGGTCCCGAGGGACTTTTTGGGAAATTTTCCAAATTTCGCGTATTATCTTCGAACTTATTAGCTATTTTGCTTCCTTGAGTTGATATTTACTTTATGCAATCGAATTCAATAGATTTGGGCCACCCGGAGTCGGATACTCATGGCAAGAGCGTGGTATTGAGTTGATTAGCGCAGTCGAGGTAAGTGGCTTGCCTAACTCTGTGTTGGGAATTTCCCCTTAGGTTGTTTTGATACTGTTTTGTTGCTTGGGCGTTGTATACGTGAGGTGACGAGTACTTTATCCGTGTTTAGGTAGCTTGAGTTTTCCCTTAATTGTCACTATGTGCACCATGTTTAGGTAGCTTTATCCGTATTATTGCCTGCTATTTTCCCCTGAACTATTAGATAAGCTACATCCGGTATTCATTCGCATTGCATATTTAAATTGGGACTACATAATAGATTCCGGGAGCTTTCCCCCTGTACTGCATCACATATTTAAATTGGGACTACAGACGAGATTCTGGGAGCTTTTCCCCTGTACTGCATTACATATTTAAATTGAGACTACGGACTAGATCCAGGAGCTTTCCCCCTGTACTGCATCACATATTTAAATTGGGACTACAGACGAGATTCTGAGAGCTTCCCCCTGTACTACATTGCATATTTAAATTGGGACTACGGACTAGATTCTGGGAGCTTTCCCCCTGTACTGCATCACATATTTAAATTGGGACTACAGACGAGATTCTGAGAGCTTCCCCCTGTACTACATTGCATATTTAAATTGGGACTACGGACTAGATTCTGGGAGCTTTCCCCCTGTACTGCATTGCATATTTGCTACTGTGAAATATGCGGTGCTGAGCCTAGGGCTCCCTTTTTACTATTTCTTTCTGCTTACCGTTTCTACTATTTTTGCCTTTGTTTTGCTATATTTCTCTGTTCAACTTTTAAACTGTTTTACTATAAAAATCCAGTAGAGCCATAACCTGACCTCGTCACTACTTGACAGGGGTTAGGCTTGGCACTTACTGGGTATCAATTGTGGAATACTCATGCCCTTTCCTGCGTATGTTTTCCATGGGTAGATCCATGTACCAGCACCCAGTATCGTGGTTAGGAGTATCACTAGCAGCTGCCAGGAGACCGCGAGGAAATTCTGCCGTGTCCGCAGAATCCCACGAATCCCCTTCTAATCTATCATAGGCATAGATGACTTATGTATTTCTGCCACTTCTTTGTATAGAGCTATTTAGTATAGAGCTTGTGACTATCGTGACATTCGGGGTTTTGGGAAGAAACATTGTATATGCCGAGTGACTGAATTAAGTGTCTTCTTCTCCTTTTCTATTTAATTATTATATTGCTTTTATTTCCCTGCAAGTTTTAGGCTTACCTAGTCGTAGAGACTAGGTGCCTTCACGAGATCGTTTCAGGGTAATTCGGGTCGTGACAAAATATAACACAAATACAGAAAATAATAAATTCCTTAAGCTTGTTAGTAAACTGTATTTGTAAACTAATTCTGGAAAAGATAAAATAACATATAAACAGAAAATGTAAACGAAACAAAAGTTAATCCGAGCCTACTAAATTCAAGTGTTTCTTTAAGGAATTTAACCCCTTCCTAGTACCCAAGGTTATGGATTATTTCCTCCCAGGATAGAATCAATTACACACTGGTGTAGTGGTACTTCAAACCCCAGTGTTTTAGCGAAAATAAAGTCCGGTAGCAAATCACACATATTGCTGATTTCCTTGAAGTTAAAATTATGCAGAAGAAAGGACGAGAACTCTGAAAATCGGATGGAAAATCTGAGAGAATGGACTGGTATTTATAGCCAAATATTGGGCTGAAAACTGAAGAGATGCAACTCCTCAGAATGGTTGTTTATGCAAAATGTCCATAGCATAAATGCCATAATATAAATGGCTATTTACGCAACAATACACCAGGAATTCAAAAGGGAGGTTAATTTTTAGTTACAAAACCGAAAAACAAAAAACGGAAAACGGAATCGTTGGATTTAATATTAATATTAATATTCCGTTGGATTAATATTCTGTTATTAAAACAGATATTTAATAATATTTCTATTAATATTTACTATTAACAAATAAATTTGGTCCAAAAAATTAATCAATCAATCATTTGATCAAATCCAAATCCGAAGCTGAAGCCACGCGAGCGAGCGACGACGACGTCGCGAGGCTTGCCTTCTTCTCAAATTTTTAAGAGCTAGAAGAAGAGCAATTTCTTATATACCCATCAAAAATCTCTTCCTCTTCCAATATGGGACAATGTCCCTTTGTTAAAGAGGAAAACTCAAATATTACTCAAATATTTTATTTTCCCCTCCATTTCCCATTCACCCTCTTTTAAGCTATATTAATGCTTAAAAAAACCAACAATCCCCTGTATGAATGGGTAATGGCTATATCACGGAAATATGCATGAAAAACTGTGTGATTCGCAAGCAAGGATTAATTGCATCTGGATAAGTAGGTTTCCCTTTGAAATTTCTGTTGTGAACTTATGTCGGATATACTCGGTCAATCGGTAGATTTGATATATTTGAACTGTCAAACTTTGGTGTATACTTAGACAACCATAAGTCACACAACCAACCCTTAACCATCTTTGGTTCTCATTGTTGTGTTCGTTTCAGCCATGAAAACCGCCTGGTTTTATAAATGCGTAGAGAACTGGCCTTTCAAAATTCTCCTTGAAACGACTAACACTTCACACTTACATAGGTGATTCCTAAGCGTGTCATCCCGTAGATACACTATTTGATATACCCCGTATCAAATTTAGAAATCATTAAAAAGTCTTAATGCTTTATCCTTGGTACTGAACATTGTCTCACCACGAGAATGGACCAAAATTTTAGTTGACAATGTTGAACCGTCATTAATGACTTTGTTTGACTCATTGAACCTAGATCTTGATATCTCCAGTCTTCTAGGTAGAGTTACCGACACAATGATTTGTTCTCGGCCATAGTCCCATTCCCCTTGATGATTTCTCAACCACCTCTAAAGTTAGGCCTTTTGTAAGTGGATCCGACACATTATCGCTTGACTGTACATAGTCAATCGTGATAAATCCTCTAGAGTTTTATCGCCCAACGGTCTTATATCTTCGTCGTTATGACTAGATTTACCGTAATACATAACGCTCCCAGTCCTTCCAATTGCCACTTGACTATCCCAAATTATGCATATTGGTGCCAACAGTTTAGGCCAAAATGGAATGTCTTCCAAAAAATTCCGGATCCATTCAGCTTCTTCACCGGCTTTATCTAAGGCTATTAACTCAACCTCCATTGTAGAGCGACAATACAAGTTTATTTGGACGACTTCCAAGATACCGCTCCTCCACCAATAGTGAATACATATCCACTCGTGGACTTAGAATCAGCTGAACCGGTGATCCAATTTGCATCACAGTATCCCTCAATCATCGCAGGATATTTACTGTAGTGCAAAGCGAAGTCCTGGGTATGTTCTAAATATCCCAAAACTCGTTTCATTGCCATCCAATGAGATTGACTTGGACTGCTCGTGTATCGATTCAATTTATTTATAGAACAAGCTATATTTGGTCGTGTACAATTCATGATGTACATTAAGCATCCCAACACACGAGCATAATCCAATTGTGATATGCTTTGGCCTTTGTTCTTTGCTAATGCAAGATTCACGTCAATTGGAGTCTTTGCAACTTTAAACCCTAAGTTCTTGAATTTTTCAAGTACCGTATTAATATAATGAGATTGTGACAATGCCAGACCTTGATGAGTCTTATGGATCTTAATTCCCATAATTAAATCAGCAACTCCCAAGTCCTTCATACCAAACTTGCCAGTTAGCATACACTTAGTCGCATTTATGTTGGCAATGTCATTACTCATTATCAGCATATCATCCACATATAAGCAAACAATGACTATGTGATTTGGAATATTTTTAATGTACACACATTTATCACATTCATTTATCTTAAAACCATTTGACAATATTGTTTGGTAAAATTTTGCATGCCATTGTTTGGGTGCTTGTTTTAGTCCGAAAAGGGACTTAACAAGTCTACATACCTTCTTTTATTTACCTGGAACCATAAACCCTTCAGGTTGTTCCATGTAGATTTGTTCCTCCAACTCTCCATTTAAGAAGGCCATCTTAACATCCATTTGATGAATTTCAAGACCATAAACTGCATCTAATGCTACTAACGTTCATATGGACGTAATTCTTATAACAGGAGATAATGTATCAATATAGTCAAGACCTTCACGTTGTCTATACCCTTTGACCACAAGTCTTGCCTTATATTTGTCAATTGTGCCATCATCTTTCATTTCCTTCTTAAATATCAATTTAGAACCCAACGGTTTATTTCCAGGAGGAAGATTAACCAATTCCCATGTATGGTTGTTCAATATGGATTCTATTTCACTATTGACTGCCTCTTTCCACAACAATGATTCCGAAGAAGACATAGCTTCTTTAAAAATCCGAGGCTCATTTTCCAATAAGAAAGTCACAAAATCTGATCCAAATGAAGTATACGTTCTTTGACGTTTACTACGTCTTGGATCCTCCTGATTAAATGTACTTTCTTTTATTTCTTCCTGAGGTTGTTTAGATCCTTCACCAATCGACTCACATTCCTTTTTATACAGATATATATTTTCAAAGAACTCAACATTATCTAATTCTATAACCGTATTATTATGAATGTCGGGCTATTTTTATTCATGAACCAGAAATCGATATGCTTTACTATAAGTCGCATATCCTATGAAAACACAATCAACGGTTTTCGTTCATATTTTTACCCTTTTGGGTTAAGGAGCTTTCACCTTTTCCAAACACCCCCACACTTTAAAATAATTCAAGTTGGATTTCCTTCCTTTCCATTTTTCATATGGAATGGATTGTGTTTTTCTATGGGATACTCGATTTAGTATCCGGTTAGCCGGAAGAACGCCTTCCCCCCACAAGTTCTCTGGCAAACCAGAACTTATCAACAATGCGTTCATCATCTCCTTTAATGAACGATTCTTTCTTTCCGCCATCCCATTAGATTGGGGCGTGTAAGGGGCCATTGTTTGATGAATACTTCCATATTCTAAACATGTTTCTTCAAAAGGATATTCATATTCACCACCCCTATCACTTCTTATCATTTTTATTTTCTTGTTAAGTTGCGTTTCAACTTCATTTTTGTATTTCTTGAATGTACCTATTTCTTCATCATTACTATTGAGTAAGTAATCATAGAAATATCGAGTACTATCGTCAATAAAAGTTATGAAATACTTCTTTCCACCTCGAGATGGAAATGACTTCATGTCCCAAATATCCGTGTGAATTAAATCTAAAGGATTTGAATTCCTTTCAACTAACTTATAAGGATTTTTAACATACTTATATTCCACACATATTTGATTTGTCGCATTCAAATTTAGGCACTACTTCAAAATTAATCATTTTCCGCAAGGTTTTATAATTGACATGACCCAAACGTATATGCCATAATTCATTTGACTCAAGTAAGTAAGATGAAGCTGAAATTTTGTTATTATTCCCAACAACCATTACATTCAGCTTGAAAAGGCCCTCAGTGAGGTAACCTTTTCCTACAAATATTTCGTTATTACTTATTACAACCTTATTAGATACAAAAACACACTTAATGCCGTTCTTAACAATAAGTCCATCAGAGACTAAGTTCTTCCTAATCTTGGGAACATGAAGGACGTTGTTCAAATTCACCACCTTGCCGGAAGTCATTTTCAGAAATATCTTCCCACATCCTTCAATCTTTGTTGTTGCAACATTTCCCATAGAAAGCGTCTCTTCCGGTCAAACAGGAGCATATGTAGAAAATCCTTCTCTAATAGCACAAATATGCCGAGTGGCTCCAGAATTAATCCACCACTCTTTAGGATTTCCCACCAGGTTGCATTCAGAAAGCATAGCACACAAGTCATCAACATCTTCATGCTTTTCAACCATGTTTGCTTGACCCTTTTTCTTGTCTTTCTTCGGAGCACGACAATCTGTAGATTTGTGTCCAGCTTTTCCACAGTTGTCGCAATTTCCGTTGAACCGCTTCTTGCTTGGGTAGCTTTTTGGTACAGAAGCCTGCTTCCTCTTTCTCTTATTTTGAGGAGTATCCTCAAAAATGTTTTCTCCCATTATTGTTGAATTTCCACGACCTCTCTTAACAGCAACTTTGTTATCCTCTTCGATTCTTAACCGAACAACAAGATCTTCAAGCGACATCTCCTTGCGTTTGTGTGTCAAGTAGTTTTTGAACTCCTTCCACAAAGGAGGCAACTTCTCAGTCATCGCTGCTACTTGGAATGCTTCATTGATGACAATACCTTCAATGAAAATTGTGTTAGTAAACATAAAAAAAATGAATTCTATCAACATTAGTGTTAATTCTACTTATACCTTCAGCAAGGAGATCGTGAATAATCATTTGCAGTTCCTGGACTTGGGTAATAACAGACTTGCTATCTACCATTTTGTAGTCCAAAAATTTAGCAGCAACGAATTTCTTCAACCCGACATCTTCAGTTTTGTATTTCCTTTCAAGCGCAATCCACATTTCTTTTGACGTCGCCACGCCACTGTAGACGTTATACAGATCGCCCTCCAATCCACTAAGAATATAATTCTTGCACAGAAAATTAGAATGCTTCCACGCCTCAATACGAGAATGCATTCATTCTCTGGAGTTTCATCAGGTAGAACAAGAACATCTTCCTTAATGAACTTTTGAAGACTTAAAGTAGTCAAGTAGAAGAACATCTTCTGCTGTCATCGCTTAAAATCAATCCTAGAAATTTTTTTGGGTTTTCCGCTGGTGCCAATGCTAGTGTTCGGCTTGTCGACGCATTGGCAGTCACCATCGAAACATTTTTGTTTCCGTTGTCCTTTGTCATTTCTATAAAAGAATGACACAAACAAACGTTTAACAAACGCTTAAAACTGGAGTAGAAAATCGCCACGAAGGCTTTAATCTCCAAAACGGGAGTAGAAAAACCACAAAGGTTTTAGTCTCCAGAACAGTAAATATAACACAAATACAGAAAATATTAAATTCCTTAAGCTTGTCAATAAACAGTTTTTGTAAACTAATTTTGGAAAAGATAAAATAACATATAAATAGAAAATGTAAACGAACAGAAGTTAATCCGAGCCCACTGAATTCACAGTATTTTCTTAAGGAATTTTATCCCCTCCTAGCACCCAAGGTTATGGATTATTTCCTCCTAGTATAGAACGAATTGCACACTGGTGTAGTGGTACTTCAAACCCCAGTGTTTCAGCGAACACAAAGTCGTAGCAAATCACACTTACTGTTACTTTCCTTGAAGTTAAAAGTATGCAGAAGAAAGGAGGAGAACTCATAATATCGTATGGAAAATATGAGAGAATGGACTGGTATTTATAGCCAAATATTGAGCTGAAAACTTAAGAGGTGCAACTCTTCAGAATGGATGTTTATGAAAAACGGCCATAGCATCAATGCCGTAACATAAATGGCTATTTACGCAATAATAAACCAGGAATTCAAGAGGGAGGTTATTTTTCAGTTACTAAACCGAAAAACGAAAAACGGATAACGAAACTGTTGGATTTATTATAATATTAATATTCCGTTGGATTAATATTCTGTTATTAAAACGGATATTTAATAATATTTCTTTTAATATTTACTATTAACAAATAAATTTGGTCCAAAAAATATTACGACCCAAATTCCCAACCCTCGGGATCGTGATAGCGTCTAACACCACACTTTCTAGGCCTAATGTTAGAGGGATTCAACATTTAAAACAATTAAAATATAATACTAAGTCTAAGATTATCCAATAAACGACTCCAGAGTAATATGCGAGATATTGAAACGAAACTCGAAGCTAATACTAATATCTAGCTACCCACGGTTTGGAGTCACAATTCACGAACTACTAAAGAATACTACAAGTATTTGGCTCAAAGAAAAATATATAAAACTTTTTTGAACTAGATAAAACAACAAATGAATAACAAGGAGAAGACTCCAGGAATCTGCGGACATCGGCAGATCTACCTCGTGTCTCCGTACGAATAGCGTCCTCTCTAGCTTGAACTCCACTCGGTCCTAAACCTGGATCTGCATAAGAAGTTCAGAGTGCAGTATCAGTACAACCGACCCCATGTAATATTAAGTGTCGAGCCTAACCTCGGTGAAGTAGTGACGAAGCTAGGACAGGACACCACATAAAAACCTGGACATACGAAATCATGCTAATAGCAATAACATCAAGTAAAGAATTCAAAGATAACCAATAATGGGAAGGGAACATGCAGTGGGAAATTTAACATCAGGAGTGAGGAAAACAATAAGACAGAAATAGATAGTGATCAACAATAATTTTAGCAATTAAAAATAGAAAAAAAACTTGCACGACATCACCCTTTGTGCCTTTACTCTCAGCCTCACCAAATAATAAATAGAATACACTGAATCACCCTTCATGCTTTTACTCTCATCCTCGCCAGATTATAAATAAGAAAGCACGACATCACCCTTAGTGTTTTACACTCTACCTCACAATATAATTCATTCATGCACGACATCACCCTTCGTTCTTTACACTCTTCCTCACAATATAATATAAATGAATCATGCACGGCATCACCCTTCGTGATTTACACTCTTCCTCAGCAATCACAGAATCATTAACAACATACAAAGAGGGATTCCACAAGAAAATCAGTATTTTCTTCATAGTTTCTATCATCATTAAACATTTCAATTCCAATTCAATATTCACAATATTATCCATCTCGGTGGAACCGGATACTAATCTTCCAACATTTCACTAACAATAATAATCATAGATGTGTCACGCCCCAAAACTGAGGGATGAGACCGGCGCCTAACCGGATGATCCCAGTCAAGCAGACCTAGTTTGCCTTTCCTACCCAACGCGTTGCCCCGTGTCTATAATATACCTTGTTCCATATGAATTAGCCAATTTAAATTCATAGTACGATTTACACCATAAGTTCATTTTCCTCTTTTAACTTTCAACATTTGATAATCCAAAAACATATATAATACATACAACTTTTCCAATACGGACCACGATTTCGACCGAACGCAACTACTGCCCAAAATAGATATATACAACCCACACAGTGTCTACGGAGCCTCTAAGAGTACTAGGAGTTTTACATAAACTTGCCGGCAACAAGGCCTCGGCTATACCTTTAATGACACAACATATACAAAAGAGGACGGTATAGACTACATACGGCCCCGAGAGGAATTGGGGATCACCAAAATTGCTGAAGGGATGAAGAGAAGGAACCACTATCGGCGGACGGAGCTACCTTCTATAGAACCACCTACATCCATATAAAAGATGTAGCTCCCCCGGAAAAAGGGACGTTAGTACCATTGAATAGTACTAGTATGTATGAACAAACTTTACTCTAAGTAAAATCAAAGCAATGCGCAGATAGAAGGCAGTCAAAGAAACAAAACAATCATTGCACAGAGATACAGAGAATCACAAATGATTTTTTCACAGTTCCTTACTTCAATTGTTCTCCTGTTGCGGCGCGCAACCCGATCCCACATTACAATCATATTCCGCCCTTATTTCTTCTCATCATTCCACCCTTATTTCTTCTGTTGCGGCGTGCAACCCGATCCCACCGTATAATCGCATTCCACCCTTATTACTTCTCAACATATCATCCTTATTTCACCTGTTGCGGCGCGTAACCCGATTCCACCGGACAATCACATTTCATAGCAACAACAACAACCCACAATTCAATCACAAGGCTTCATATCATCAAGAGTATAATTTCAGACCAACCAAACAAACATGTGTTCACAATAGTCTTTACCAAACAGTAAGTCATGTACGGTATGTCATAATCATTTAGCTTAATAAAATCAGTCCATATTTACTTCCCATCATTTGTAGCAACATCAACCAACAATTCAATCACAAAGATTCTCATCATCAAGTACATTCATTCGTAACAACCAAATAACCATATGAAATCAAGGCCACAGAAATCTTTACCAAACAGTGAGTCAAATGCGGTATGCCATCAACATATAACTCAATTAGTTAAATCCACATTTCCTTTCCATTATTTACTACATATCATGTAGCACTTAGATACATTCAACAATTGGATTCGTTATCATTTCTTTCGTTTGGTAGCACAACCTCTCATACCGAGATGCTCAAGCACATAACGAGTTTTGCACATGATAGAGTAAACACAAAGAATCACCCTTTTAACAATCTCACACAACATGGTGGCATGGAAAATCAACTAGGACAATAAGAGAATAGAATCTTACGTCTCAATACATTAGAACAATCAATTCACATATGCATTAGCCAGGAACACATACCGAATGCTCAGACACAAACAAGGCGACTCTACAAAGATTAAAGGTAGCCAAACATACCTCGAGTCGGAATTTCCCTTCAATATCTATTCTCAAACCACCGGACCTTCTAACACCTTCAATCAAATTTACAAGATGACATGTTTAGACTTAGAGTTAGAAATCATGAACTCATTTGGGAATTTTATCAAACACTATGTGATCCCTTAGATTAACTAAACTCTTTTTAGTGAAAGATCACTCTAACTTGCTTCTCTTTACTAGATTATGGAAGACTATTCACATGCATGCAACGTCTTAACTTTCATTCTCAAGAACCAACCTATGTGTGTTTTATTCTTAACTAAAATCTGAGAATTTGGGGAAATAGGGTGAAGACTTATATCTTGTGGTGAATAAGACAACGACTACTCGAATATTTCCAGGCCCGAGTAGAGGTGGTGGACTGATTTGATGAAGAAGATGACTTTCTCTCACTAAACTCACTCCCCTTCTCTCTATTTTAGTCAGATAGATGTAAACAAATGAAGGGGAGGGGTGTTTTATTAAACTAGGGGTCGGGTTTTAAATTCAGAAATTAGAAGCCTCGAAGCAGGAAATGCGGTCAGGAATGCGATCGCATTCCTGCTATGCGGTCTGCATTACTGTCGCATAAATGGCCCTCAGCTGGGCCAAAAAGGAAAAAAGGCTGCCCAGGTGTGTGACCACTATGCGGTCCGCATACCTGTTATGCGATCGCATAGTGCATTTCATAACTCCCTCCGCAAGAATCAAGGTGCAAGAATGCGACAACCATGCGGCTCGTATTCTCAAAATGCGATCGCATCTTGGGCCGCATAGCTGCACTTGAAATGGAAAGCAACTGTCCAGGTATGCGACCACTATGCGGTAAGCATACCTGATTTGCGATCGCATAGTGGACCGCAGATCCGCGAAATTCTGGGAAATTATATCGTTAAAGTTCCAAGGTACTTTACTTTAAAAAAAGTCCATTTTTAAGAATTTCTACAGTTATAACAACATGGGAACCTACGCGGGCATCGCCTTTAGTTAAAATATTTACGGGTCTTGTAAAGACCTGTAAAATTTCATGTCTAAAAAATGATGCCCGGCTAGGTTCCCATGTTGTTATAACTGTAGAAATTATTAAAAACGGACTTTTTTGAAGTAAAAAGTACCCCCGGGACTTAAAAGATATAATTTCCCAGAAATGTGCGGATCTGCGGTCCACTATGCGATTGCAGATCAGGTATGCGGACCGCATAGTGGTCGCACACCTGGACAGCTTGCTTTCCAATTTGAGAACAGTTATGCGGCCCAAGATGCGATCGCATTTCGAGAATGCGGGCCGCATAGTTGTCGCATTCTTGCGCCTTCATTTTTGCGGAGGAGGTTATGCGATGCACTATGTGATCACATAACAGGTATGCGGACCGCATAGTGGTCGCATACCTGGGCAGCATGTTTTCCTTTTTGGCTCAGCTAAGGGCCATTTATGCGACAGGAATGCGGACCGCATAACAGAAATGCGATCGCATTTTTGATCGTATTCTCTGCTTCGGGGCTTTTTAATTTCTAATCTTACACCCGACCCCCAGTCTAATAAAACACCTACCCCTTTCATTTTAACGGGTATCTGAGCAAACATAGAGAGAAGGGAGAGTGGGTTTAGTGAGAGAAAGTCTTCTTTTTCATCAAATTGGTCCTCCATCTCTACTCAGGCCTGGAAGTTTATCGAGTAGTCGTCATCTTCTTCACTATAAGAGGTAAATCCCCACCCCATTTCCCCTTTAATTCTCAGGTTTTGGTTAAAAGGATAAAACACACATGAGTTGGTTCTTGAAGATAAATCTAAGACCTTGCATGCATGTTCATGATCTGTTCTAATATAGCAAGAGGGTGTAAGGTAGAGCAATTTTCCACTAAAAAGGGTTTAATTAATCTAAGGGATCACATAGTGTTTGATAAAATGTCCAAATGAATTCAAGATTTCCTAATTCTAAGGTAAATGTGTCGCATTGTGAACTAGATTTACGGTGCTAGACGGTTCGGTGAATTGTGATAGAAATTAAAGGGAATTTCAACTCGAGGTATGTATGGCTAACTTTAATATTTGTAGAGTCGCCTTGTTGGTGTTTGAGCATTCGGTATGAATTCCTGGCTTAGGCATATGTGAATTGGTTGTTCTAATGTGTAGAGACGTAAGATTATATTCCCTGATTGTCTTAGTTAATTACTATGCCACCATGATATATGAGATTGTGAAAGGTAATTTCATTGTGATTACTCTATCATGTTCAAGGTTCGTTAAATGCTTGAATATGTTGGTAGAATCATAACGAACCCAAATGTGTGAATGTATCTAAGTGATAAGAGTTGTGTGGTAAGTGATGGAAAGGAGTTGTGGATTGATTTAATTGAACTAAATGACGATGGCAATATCGTATATGACTCATTGTTTGGCAAGGATTATTGTGGCTTTGATTTCATACGGATTGTTGATTGTAATGAATTTATATTCTTGTTGATAAAAATCCTTGTGATTGAATTGTGGGTTGTTATTATTGCTATGAAATGTGATTGTACGTTGGGATCGGGTTGCGCGCCGCAACAGGAGGAATAAGGGTGATATGTGAGAAGTAATAAGGCTAGAATGTGATTGTACAGTAGGATCAGGTTGCGCGCCGCAACAGAATGTAATAAGGCTGAAATGTGATTGTCCGGTGGGATCGGGTTGCGCGCCGCAACAGAATGTAATAAGGCTGAAATGTGATTGTCCGGTGGGATCGGGTTGCGCGCTGCAACATCAAGAAATAAGGGTGGAATATGATTGTGTTGAAATAAGAATCTGTGAAAATCTTATTTGTGATTCTCTGTATCTCTGTGCAATAACTGTTTGGTTTCGTTGACTGCCTACTATCTGTGCATTGCTTGATTTTACTTAGAGTGAAGTTTGTTTATACATACTAGTGCTATTCAATGGTACTAACGTCCTTTTTTCCTGGGTCTCTACATCTTTTATATGGATGTAGGTGGTTTTATAGCAGGTAGCTTCGTCCGCCGTTAGTGGTGTCTCCTCTTCATCTCTTCAGCAGTTCTGGTGAGCCCCATTTCCTCTCGGGGACGTGTGTGGACTATATCACTCTCTTTTGCTTATGTTGTAAAAGGTATAGCCGGGGCCTTGTTGCCGGTAGGTTTATGTAAATCTCCTAGTACTCTTAGAGGCTCCGTAGACACTGTGTGGGTTGTATACATGTATTTTGGGCAGTAGCTGTGTTCGGTCGAAATTGTGGTCTGTATTGGAAAAGTTGTATGTATTATATATATGTTTTTGGATTATCAAATGTTGAAAGTTAAAAGAGGAAATGAACTTATGTTGTAAATTGTACTTTGAACTTAAATTGGCTAATTCATATGGAACAATGTATATTGTAGACACGGGGCAACACGTTGGGTAGGAAAGGCAAACTAGGTATGCCTGACTGGGATCATCCGGTTAGGCGCCGGTCACGTCCTTCGGTTTTGGGGCGTGACAAACTTGGTATCAGAGCCTAAGGTTTTAAAAGTTTCCTAGGATGTCTCGGAGCCGTTTCTAGTAAAGCCCTTCTTATCGGTGTGTTGTCGACCACATCTATAATTAGGGGGCTGCATGGACATTTAGGAAAGTACCCACTTATTGCTATTCTATATCGTGCGATGTGGTGAAAGGTGAGGTTGTGTATCTCTAACTCGTGCGATGTTCCAATTTCCAGTAAATGGAACCCAAGAAGAAAGCTTGACTCGGCCTAGAGGCCAATGTCACCCCAAGTGTGGCCATAAATTCTCAATCTAATGGTGCAGGTGAGGACAATTCCCCGACCATGAATCAGCCTGACTCTTCCATTCCTGGCCAGACTATTCCAGTTCCTGATCCAGTGAAGGGTGCTACGATCCCTCCCGCTGATATTCCTGATCCTCCTCCAGCCCTAGCTTCCGGTCCCGGTATTTTTGATGGGGATATCAGGGGAGCTATTCAAATGTTGACGCAGTTGGTGGCCTCTCAGGCACATAGATCAAATATCACCCCTGCACCCTCGGGTGAGCAAGGGGATTCTTCAGGTTCCAGGGTCAACCAGTTTCTACGGTTAGCCCCTCCAAAGTTCGCAGGCACCGACCCAGAGGCCGATCCTCAGGATTTTATAGATGAAATGTACAAGACTCTTCGGGTTATGAGGGCTATTGAGACAGAGGGATTTGAG
Organism: Nicotiana undulata; assembly: GCA_005239495.1. Classification (NCBI taxonomy): domain Eukaryota; kingdom Viridiplantae; phylum Streptophyta; class Magnoliopsida; order Solanales; family Solanaceae; genus Nicotiana; species Nicotiana undulata. The sequence goes on from ML281798.1 coordinate 108,901, forward strand.
TTAGCTTCCTATCTGTCACGACCCGTTTTTACACTCCGAACAGTCTCGCGACAACACATAGTCTCTACGACTAGGTAAGCCTAACAATTTCAGAAGTAAGACGAAACAGAAATAGAAACAGTAAAGAAACAATAATACTATGAGCTAGCCGCTCGGTTGCTATAACTTTTACTTTTCCCAAAACCCGGAATATCACAATCGCAAGCTTTACACAAGTATGCTCTATACAACGGAATGAAGAAATGTATATCTGACTATCTACTAAGTCTGTAATGGAGTAGACAGGGACACGTGGTATTCTGCGGACGCGGCAAAATCACCTCGCGGTCTCCGAAGTGCTGCTCAGGTACTCCTAGCCAAAACATTGTGTACTGGTACATGGTTATGCACATGGGTAAAACATGCGCAGAAAGGGCGTGAGTACTCCACATTCGGTACTAAGTAAGTGCCAAGCCTAACCCCAGTCAAGTAGTGACGAGGTCAGGTTGAGGCTCTACTGAGTTGAAAACATAATAAGACAGTTATAAGGTTGTACAGTGAAAAATTAGTAGAAATAATAATAAGCAGAAATTTAGAAAAAACTGGAAGAAATGGGTAAAAGAAATTCTCGGCTCAGCACAGCATATAACTCAATAGAAATCATGCAATGCAATACAACGGAAAGCTCCCGGATCTCGGTCTGTAGTCCCAATTTAAATCATGCAATGCAGTACAGAGGGAAAGCTCCCGGATCTCGGTCTGTAGTCCCAATTTAAATATGCTATGTAGTACAGGGGGAAAGCTCCCGGACCTCAGTCCGTAGTCCCAATTTAAATTTTCAATGCAGAATGTATGTCGGACGCAGCGTAATTAAACATTTTAGGAAAAATAGTAGACATAATAGGGTAGAACTGCCTAAGCATGGCTCAATTATTAGCAAATAAGTGGAAAATCAGGTAAGGCAAGTAGACATGTTTAAATCCTAAGTTAACTACCCAGTTTAAAAAGTAAGTAGTAATATATGAATGAAAATGAGATATCCCATGGAGATAACAGTGGAATTTTAGTAAAAATGACCCGTGCACGCACTCGTTACCTCACGTACACGGTGTCCTCATAGTGAAAATCAGTTAAAAATGCCTAAGGGAAAGTCCCTAACACAGAGTTAGGAAAGCCATTTACCTTGACAGCGCTACTCAACCAAATATCAAGCTCTTGCCACGAGTATCCGACTCCGGGTAGCCCAAATCTATTCAATTTGATTGCATAGTGTAAATTCATTTCAAAGAAACAAAATAGCTACAAAATTCGAAGCTAATACGCAAAATTAGGAAAATTTGCCCAAAAGGTCCCCCGGGCCCACGTCTCGGAATCGGGTAAAAGTTATATTTTTCGAACACTCATTCACTCACGAACTCACTCGAACAAGAATCATTAAAATCCGATGCAAACATTTCCCTAAATCCTCAGAATTTTACTTGGGGAAGTGTCATTAAACCTTCATGGTTCATTTTCATTGATTAGATTAAGGAAATTGATAGAGATTAATTGTATACCATTGGGTTAAGGTTAGAAAACGTTACCTATGATCCTCCTCAAAGAATCCCACTGAAAATCGCCAAATCCCGAGCTCTCAATCGATTTTGGATTTATGAAATTCAAACCCTCGGATTTTGGTATAAACAACCCAAGGCTTTAGCAGCTGCGGCTTCTAGGATCGCACCGGCGGTGCCGCATCTGCGGAAATTCTATCGCAGGTGCGGAATTTCATTAAAGTGCCTGGGGTCGCACCTGCGGTGGCTGGCTCGCTGGTGCGGCTCCGCACCTGCGGATTTTCCTCAGCGCCTGCAAGTCCTGGGCAGCCTGAGCTACTTCCACACTTGCTTGCACCCCATTCGCACCTGTGGAAGGTCCATCGCAGGTGCGGACACCAGAAACTAACTGGTTCAACAATTCTTAAGGGTCCAAATGCACCAGTTGGGCATTTGGAACAACCCTAAGGCCCTCGGGACCTCACCCAAACCTACCAACTGACCCAAATACATTATTCAAACTTGGTCGAGCCTTGAGAACACACCTCTTAACATCAAAATCGTCAAATAAGCATAGATTCAAGCCTAAGAACTTAGGAAATTTCTAAAATCCACATCTGATGCCGAATCACGTCTAAACTTGTACGAATGACCTCAAATTTTGCACACATGTCATAAATGACATGACGGACCTTCTTTCACTTTCGGAATTCAATTCCGAGTCCGATATCAAAATCTCAATTATCGGCCGAAATCGCCGAAATTCTAACTTTCGCCAATTCAAGCCTAAATCTACAACTGACCTCGAAAACACAATCCGAACACGCTCCTAACCATGAAATACTCAACGGAGCAAACGGAGTCGATGGAATTCCATTCCGAATCCATCTTCAAACAGCTCCAGCTACGGTCCGATTTTGGAAGCTGAAGCTCACATTAAAGGACTATATGTCCAAAATCACTCCGAATTTCACAACTCAACGCTCCAACAAGTTCCAATAGCATAAATAGATAGGGGAGAATCACTTATTAGGCTCTCCAGAAGTGCGAGGTAAACTGAGGACCCCGATCTGATATAATAGACACCGATACACCGTGCAACCGGACTATCTCCCGAATGTAGATCTGGGCCAACCTCTTAGAAGAGTATGTAGTCAATACTGGAATGAAATGGGCTGACTTGGTCAGCCGGTCCACAATCACCCAAATAGCATCATGCTTCCCCAATGTCCGAGGGAGTCCAACCACAAAATCCATGGTGATCCGCTCCCACTTCCACTTTGGAAGCCTAATCTGCTGAAGTAATCCCCCTGGCCTCTGATGCTCACATTTGACTTGCTGACAGTTGAGACACTTGGCTGCAAACTACGATATATCCTTCTTCATCCTTCCTCACCAATAGTGCTGTCTCAGATCCTGGTACATCTTCGCGGTACCTGGATGGATTGAATACCGCGAGATATGTGCCTCCTGAAGAATCAACTCCCGAAGTCCATCTACATTGGGTACACAAATCCGGCCCTACATCCTCATCACACCGCCATCACCTATGGTCACATCCCTGGCATCACCCTGCCGAACTCTATCCTGAAGAGCCCGAAGGTTGGGATCATCATACTGGCACTCCCGAATATGGTCATAAAGAGAAGACCGAGCAACCACACAAGAAAATACCCGGTGAGGCTCAGAAAGATCCAGCCTCACGAACTGACTGGCTAGGGACTGAACATCCAAGGTTAAGGCCCTCTCAGCTGCACGAAGATATGCCAAACTACCCAAACTCTCCGCCCGGCGACTCAAGGTGTCGGCTACCACATTGGCCTTCCCCGGGTGGTATAGTATAGTGATGTCATAATCCTTGAGTAACTCCAACCACCTACGCTGGCACAAATTAAGATCCTTCTGCCTGAATATGTGCTGCAAACTCTGGTGATCCGTGATATCTCACAGGGAACACTATATAAATAATGACGCCATATCTTCAGGGCGTGAACAATCGTTGCCAACTCAAGATCATGCACAGGGTAGTTCTTCTCGTGCACCTTCAACTGTTTGGACGCGTAGGCAATCACCCTACCGTCCTGCATCAACAATGCTCCTAGCCCAATCCTCGAAGCATCACAATAGATCGTATAGGACCCCGAACCTGTGGGTAATACTAACACTGGAGCAGTAGTCAGGGTTGTCATGAGCTTTTGAAAGCTCTCCTCGCACTCCTCAGTCTATATAAAAGGTGCACCCTTCTGGGTCAATCTGGTCATGGGTGCTGAAATGGATGAAAATCCCTCCACAAAACGGCGATAATACCCAGCCAAAGCGAGGAAACTGCGGATCTCAGTAGCTGAAAACGGTCTAGGCCAACTCTACACCACCTCTACCTTCTTCGGATCTACCTTGATCCCATTCGAAGATACCACATGGCCTAAGAATACCACATGGCATACAATTTCCTATCCCTCAATGTCTGAAGTACGGTCCTCAAATGCTGCTCATAGTCCTCCTGGGACCGAGAATATACCAGAATGTCATCAATGAACACGATGACGAAAGTATCAAGATACGGCCGAAATACGTTGTGCATCAGGTGCATGAAGGCCGCTGGGGCATTGGTCAGCCCGAATGACATAACAAGGAACTCATAGTGGCCATATTTGGTCCTTAAGGCAGTCTTCGGGATATCCGGCTCCTGAATCTTCAACTGATGATAACCCGAACGAAGATCAATCTTGGAGAACACCCTAGCACCCTGTAACTGGTCAAATAAATCATCAATGCGGGGCAATGGGTACCCGTTCTTCACTGTCACCTTATTCAGCTGCCGGTAGTCAATGCACATACGCATCGAACCATCCTTTTTCTTCACAAGCAATACCGGAGCACCCCAAGGCGATATACTGGGCCTGATGAATCTTTTTCAAGAAATTCCTGTAACTGCTCCTTCAACTCCTTCAACTCAGGAGGAGCCATGCGATATGGAGGAATGGAAATTGGCTGAGTGCCCGACAATAAATCAATGCCGAAATCAACGTCTCTGTCGGGCGGCATACCCGGAAGATCAGCTGGAAAAACATAAGGATAGTCCCTAACAACGGGGACAAACTCAACTGTAGGGGTCTCAGCACTAGTATCCCTCACATAAGCCAAATACGCATCACACTCCTTTTCAACCATCCGCTGAGCCTTAAGAAAAGAAATGACTCGGCGGGGAGTGTACTTTAAGGACCCTCTCCACTCTAACCTCGATAATCCTGGCATAGCCAGCGTCACGATCTTGGCGTGACAATCAAGAATAGCATAGTAGGGAGACAACCAGTCCATACCTAATATAACAATGAAACTTACCATACTGAGTAATAATAAATCAACCCTAGTCTCAAAACCACTGATAACTATCAAACACGACCGATATACGCGGTCTACAATAAGAGAATCTCCCACAGGAGTAGAAACATAAACGGGGGAACTCAAAGAATCCCGAGATACCCCTAGATGTGAAGCAAAATAAGAAGACACATATGAATATGTAGAGCCTGGGTCAAATAATACCGACGCATCCCTATGACAACCGGGAACAATACCCGTAATGATTGAGTCTGAAGCAATGGCCTCTGAACGGGCTGGAAAAGCATAATATATGGCCTGGCCTCCCCCTCTAGGGCGACCTCTATCTCCCCAACCTCCACCTCGAGCTACCTGAGGTGGTGGGGTAGCAACTGGGGCTGGAAGAATGGACGTAAGACCTGGTGGAAGGCGTGGAACCTGATAAGTATGAGGTGGTGCACCCCTCCTAGCCCTGGAGAAATATCTGATCATATCACGAGGGTCAACATACTCAAAACAACCCCTCGGAGGACGTGGCAGCTGATGCTGACTCTGAACAGGCTTGTTGGACTGGCCGTGATAGCACCTCGAGCAGGAGGCACCTGAGATACTGGTGGTGCATAACAAGGCTCCTGAGGTCTAGAAGGAGCTAGAACACTACTAGATGCTGGAAGAGCTGAATGAACGGGGCGACTCACAAAATCCCTACCATAACGCGCTGCTGGTGCACGAGCTCCTGAAAAGTGACCAGTTTCTCGAGACCTCTTGGCCTCTCTGTCCTCCTTGTCCCGGGCTAACATAGTCTCAATCCTTCGGGCAATACTCACGGCCTGCTGGTAAGCAATATCTGTCTCCAGCTCTCTTGCCATGCTGGTCTGAATACTGGGGTGGAGTCCCTCAATAAAGCGTCGAACCTTCTCTCTGACGGTGGCAACCAAAGCTGGTGCATGACGAGCCAAATCGCTGTAACGGACTGCATACTCCGACACAGTCATAGTACCCTGGCGTAACTGCTCAAACTCTGCACGCCAAGCATCCCTGAGGCTCTGAGGGACAAACTCAAGTAGGAACATCTCTGAGAACTGAGCCCAAGTAAGTGAAGCTGCCTCGTCCGGACTGCTCAACTCAAAAACACGCCACCACTGATAAGCTGCTCCCCTTAGCTGGAAGGCAGTGAATGAGACCCCACTCGTCTCCATAATACCCATAGTGCGGAGAATGCGATGGCACCCCTCAAGAAAACCCAGGGCATCATCCGAAGCTAGTCCGCTAAACTCGGGTGGGTGGTACTTCTTGTACCTCTCCAGTCAGAGCTGCTCTGCCTCAGGAACAACTATCCTAGTCTCATGCTGAATTGGAGCTGCTGCGGGCATAGGGATATACTCTGGAACCTACCCCATATGAACCCTCTGCTCAGGAGTATGGGCTGCAGGAGTCTTTGCCCCTCCCCTGGCCTGGGATATAGCTGGGGCGATCGGAAGTAATCCAGCCTGAGACAGAGTACTGAAGGCACTCAAGAACTAAGCTAAAGTCTCCTGGAGGGCTGGAGTAATAGCAGGAACCTCCGGTGCCCCTCCAACTGTAGCTGCGGGGGGATCCTCTGCCTCTGCTCTAGCCGGTGCTCGGGCTGCACCGCGTGCTCGTCCTCTGCCCCGGCCCCTGCCTCTGGTGGCTCTGGCTGGGGCTCGGGTGCCTGGTCATCAGTACGTCCGGTATGAGTAGGAACCATCTGTAAGCAAGAATAGAATAGAGTTTGAGATTTTTTATGACAGTAACTAGCACGATAAGGAATTCAATAAATATGATTGTTCTTAACAGTTACATAGACTCTCGAAGATAGATACGGACGTCTCCACACCGATCCGCGAGACCCTAATAAACCGGCTTGTGATTGTGACTCCTATGAACCTAGACGCTCTGATACCAACTTGTCACGACCCGTTTTTACCCTCCAAACGGTCTCACGACGACACCTAGTCTCTACGACTATGTAAGCCTAACAATTTTAGAAGTAAGACAAAACTGAAATAGAAATAGTAAAGAAAGAATAATACTATGAGCTAGCCGCTCGGCTGCTATAACTTTTACTTTTCCCAGAACGCGGAATATCACAATCACAAGCTTTACACAAGTTTTCTCTATACAACGGAATAAAGAAATGTATATCTGACTATCTCCTAAGTTTGTAATGGAGTAGACGGGGACATGTGGGATTCTGCGGACGCGGCAGAATTACCTCGCGGTCTCCGAAGTGCTACTCAGGTACTCCTAGCCAAAGCGCTGTGTACTGGTACCTGGATCTGCACATGGGTAAAACATGCGCAGAAAGGGCGTGAGTACTCCACATTCAGTACTCAGTAAGTGCCAAGCCTAACCCCAGTTAAGTAGTGACGAGGTCAGGTTGAGGCTCTATTTAGTTGAAAACATAATAAGACAGTTATAAGGTTGTATAGTGAAAAATCAGTAGAAATAATAATAAACAGAAATTTAGGAAAAAGTGGAAGAAATGGGTAAAAGAAATTCTCGGCTCAGCACAACATATAACTCAACAGAAATCATGCAATGCAATACAGGGAAAAGCTCCCGGATCTCGGTCCGTAGTCCCAATTTAAATATGCAATGCAGTACAAGGGAAAGCTCCTGGATCTCGATCCGTAGTCCCAATTTAAATATGCAATGCAGAACGTATGTCAGACGCAGCGTAATTAAACAGTTTAGGAAAAATAGTAGACAGAATAGTGTAGAACTGCCTAAGCATGGCTCAATTATTAGCAAATAAGTGGACGCAAGTAGACATGTTTAAATCCTAAGTTAACTACTCAGTTTAAACAATAAGCACTAATATAGGAATGAAAATGAGATATGCCATGGAAAGAACAGTGGAATTTTAATAAAAATGACCCGTGCACGCATTCGTCACCTCACGTACACGGTGTCCTCATAGTGAAAATGAGTTAAAAAATGCCTAAGGGAAAGTCCCCAACACAGAGTTAGGAAAGCCACTTACCTTGACTGTGCTACTCAACCAAATATCAAGCTCTTGACACGAGTATCCGACTCCGGGTGGCCCAAATCTATTAAATTTGATTGCATAGTGTAAATATCATTTCAAGGAAACAAAATAGCTAAGAAATTCAAAGCTAATACGCGAAATTAGGAAAATTCGCCCTAAACGTCCCCCAGGCCCACGTCTCGGAATCGGGTAAAAGTTATATTTTCCGAACACCCATTCACTCACGAACTCACTCGAACAAGAATCATTAAAATTAGATGCCAAAATCTCCCTAAATCCTCAGATTGTTACTTGGGGAAGTTTCATCCAACCTTCATGGTTCATTTTCATTGATTAGATTAAGGAAATTGATAGAGATTAATGGTATACCAATGGGTTAAGGTTATAAAACGTTACCTATGATCCTCCTCAAAGAATCCCACTGAAAATCGCCAAATTCCGAGCTCTCAATCGATTTTGGAGTTATGAAATTCAAACCCTCGGATTTTGGTATAAACAACCCAGGGCTTACGCACCTGCGGCTTCTAGGATCGCACCTGCGGTGCCGCAGGTGCGGAATTTCATTAAAGTGCCTAGGGTCGCACCTGCGGTGGTTGGGTCGCTGGTGCGGCTCTGCTCCTGCGGATTTTCCTCCGCGCCTGCGAGTCCTGGGCAGCCTGAGCTACTTCCGCACCTACGTGTACCCCATTCGCACCTGCGGAAGGACCATCGCAGGTGCGGAACACTAGAAACAGAACTGGTTCAGCAATTCTTAAGGGTCCAAATGCACCCGTTGGGCATCCGAAACAACCCCGAGGCCCCTGGGACCTCACCCAAACCTACCAACTAACCCAACTACCTTATTCAAACTTGGCTGATCCTTGAGAGCGCACCTCATAACATCAAAATAATCAAATAAGCATAGATTCAAGCCTAAGAACTTAGGAAATTTCTAAAATCCACATCCGATGCCGAATCACCTCTAAACTTGTCTGAATGACCTCAAATTTTGCACACAAATCATAAATGACATTACGGACCTGCTTTCGCTTTCGGAATTCCATTACGTGTCCGATATCAAAATCTCACCTATCAGCCGAAATAGCTGAAATTCTAACTTCCGCCAATTCAAGTCAAAATCTACAACCGACCTTGAAAACCCAATCCGAACATGCTCCCAACCCCGAAATCACTCAACAGAGCTAACAGAGTTGACGGAATTCAATTCCGGATCCGCCTTCAAATAGCTCCAGCTACGGTCCGATTTCTGAAGCTGAAGCTCACATTAAAGGACTATATGTCCAAAATCACTTCGAATTTCACTACTCAACGCTCCGACAAGTTCCAATAGCATAAATAGACAGGGGAGAAGCACTTATTAGGGGATCAGGGTGTTAACTCACAAAACGACCGACCGGGTCGTTACACTATCGTCTAAAGGGAGCGGCATATTCATGGTTTCAGATGTGGGAGAGTTCTCGTGGAGAGGGGAGCCCTCCGGCGAGGTGGGATGAGTTTATAGATGCTTTTATGGATCATTTATTGCCTGCCGAGACTAGGTCAGCCTGTGCTGCAGAGTTTGAAACCCTTAAGCAGCGCAACATGAGTGTGTGGGAGTATCATATGGAGTTCGTGCGCTTGTCCAAGTATGTTATCCACATGATGCCGACTACGGAGGCAAGGGTTCGTCGGTTTGTTCAGGGCCTTGGTTATCAATGAGGCTTCTACAAGTGCTTTGCACTCAGATATGAAATATGGGAAGATTTTGGGATTCACCCAGGCTACGGAGGCTCGGAAATTGAAGATAAGAATGGAGAGAGAGAGTAGTAGTAGGGCCCGGTCAGTGGGCAACCCTGGGAGTTTAGTTGGAGGCGTGAGATCACCCCTTGGGAGAGGATCATCAAGGCCATCTCAGTGCTATGCTCAGTCCTTAGCCAGTGCTCCGCCATTAGGGCACAGTTATCAGCAGGGAGGTCGCTTTGGACCAGGTGCAGATAAGAGGAGGTTCCATCAGTCAGGTCATTTAGGTGGGAGGTTCAAACAACAGCGGAGGGCCCAATGCCCTAAGTGTGGGAGGTTTCATTCTGAGCCTTGTTACTTGGATATACCGGTATGCTATAGATACAGAGTGAGGGGCCATGTCCAGCGAGATTGTCGTGCACCCAGTCCAGGCACAAGTAGGGGTACTGCTCAGCCATCCAGTTTGTCAGCTGCTACGTCTTCAGCACGCCCTCTAGCACAAGCAGGGGGCGGTGCAGCTAGGGGTAGAGCACGGGGTCAAGGGGGACTCAGTCGGTTCTATGCTTTAAGTGGTCGCGAGAGTGATGAGGCTTCTCCAGATGTTGTCATAGGTATTCTGACTATTCAAACACATGATGTTTATGCTCTTATTGATCCTGGATCTTCATTGTCATATGCTACCCCATTTATTGCTTCGAGTTTTGGGATATAACCCGAACAACTTCATGAGTCGTTCTCAGTGTCGACTCTGGTTGGTGATTCTATTACGGCCGCACGAGTCTATAGGAGTTGTGTTATCGCGGTGTGTGGTCGGGATACCACGACCAATCTTATTGTGTTAGAAATGTTAGATTTTGATGTAATTATGGCGATGGATTGCCTCTACTCGTGCTTTGCTAAACTCGACTGCCGAACCAGAATTATGAGGCTCGAATTTCCTAATGAACCACTTATTTAATGGAAAGGGAATGATGTTGTGGCGAGGGGTAGGTTTATTTCCTGTCTTAAGGCCTCCAAGATGATCAGGAAGGGGTGCATCTATCATTTGGTCCGGGTTGTAGACACCACTTCAGAGGTGCCTGCTCCCGAGTCCGTTCCGGTTGTGAATGAATTTCTTGAGGTATTTCCGTATGAGCTTCCTGGAATTCCACCAGATAGAGAGATCGATTTCGGGATTTATGTATTGCCAGATACGCAGCCAATATCTATTCCACCTTACAGGATGGCGCCAACACAATTGAGAGAGTTAAAAGAACAATTGAAAAATCCATTAGAAAAGGGTTTCATTCGGCCAAGCGTGTCGCCTTGGGGCGCACCGGCTCTTTTTGTCAGAAAGAAGGATGGATCGCTTCGGATGTGTATTGATTATCGGCAACTCAAAAAGGTCACCATAAGAAACAAATACCCATTGCCTCGGATAGATGATTTATTCGACCAATTGCAAGGTGCTAGGTTTTTCTCAAAGATTGATTTACGATCCGGGTATCACCAGTTGAAGATCATGGAGCAGGATGTTCGTAAGACCACCTTCAGAACTCGTTATGGGCACTTTGAATTTTTGGTAATGTCTTTTGGGCTAACCAACACCCCAGCCGCTTTTATGGATCTTATGAATCGAGTTTTCAAGCCATTTCTTGACTCTTTTGTGATAGTCTTTATTGATGATATCCTTGTTTAATCGCGAAGTCGGAAAGATCATGCTAATCACCTCAGGCCAGTTCTGCAGACTCTTCATCAGCACCAGTTGTATGCAAAGTTTTCAAAATGTGAGTTTTGGCTAGAATCAGTCACCTTTTTGGGCCATGTTGTTTCTAGGGAAGGGATTCAGGTTGATCCCCAAAGGATTGCAGCGGTTAAGGATTGGCCTAGACCAACAACCCCAACAGAGATTCATAGTTTCTTGGGTCTAGCTGGGTATTATCGGAGGTTCGTGGAGGGATTCTCTACTCTCGCCTCCCCATTGACTAAGCTGACAAAGAAAGCAGTTAAGTTTCAGTGGTCCGATGCTTGTGAAAAGAGTTTTCAGGAATTGAAATCGAGATTGACTTCGGCGCCAGTGTTGACCTTGCCAGAAGGTTCAGAGGGGTTTGTGGTTTATTGTGATCCTTCAAGAGTTGGTTTGGGGTGTGTGTTGATGAAATGTGGTAAATTTATAGCGTATGCTTCAAGGAAGCTCAAGAATAACGAGAAGAGTTATCCGACGCATGATTTGGAGCTCACAGCGGCTGTGTTTGCATTAAAAATCTGGAGGCATTATCTTTATGGGGTCCATGTGGACGTGTTCACAGACCACAAGAGTCTTCAGTATTTATTCAAACAGAGGGAGTTGAACTTAAGGCAGCGAAGATGGTTAGAATTGCTCAAGGATTATGATAAGAATATTTTGTACCATCCAGAAAAGGCGAATGTGGTAGCCGACACTCTTAGTCGGAAATCCATGGGTAGCTAGGTTCATTTGGAAGCCAGTCAGAGGCTTTTGGCTCGGGAGGTTTGTCAGTTGGCCAGTCTAGGGGTCTGTCTTTCGGCCTCAGATAAGGGGAATGTCGTGGTGCGTAATGGAGCAGAGTCATCGCTTGTAGCGGAAGTCAAGGGAAAGCAACTCAGGGATCCGGTTTTGGCACAGTTAAAGGAAGCAATTTTGAATCACAAGACTTCAGTATTTTCACTCGGCAATGATGACTGTGTTTTGCGGTGCCAAGAGAGGCTATGTGTTTCGGATGTGGATAATATTCGGGAGAGAGTTATGGCAGGGGCTCACAATTCTAAGTATTCTGTACACCTAGGTTCTACGAAAATGTATCGCGATCTCAAAGAGATTTTCTGGTGGAACGATATGAAGAGGTGTGTGGCGGACCTTGTGGCTAGGTGTCCGAATTGTCAGCAAGCGAATGCCGAGTATTAGAAGCCCGGTCGATTGACGCAGTTTATAGAAATACCGATGTTGAAATGGAAAATGATCAATATGGACTTTGTGGTAGGGTTACCCCGCACTCAGCGCAAGTTTGACTCAATTTGGGTAATAGTGGATCGACTCACAAAGTCATCACATTTCTTGCCAGTCAGGTCCACCGATAATGCAGAACAGTACGCTCAGTTGTATCTCAAAGAAATAGTCAGACTCCATGGCACTCTAGTTTCTATTATCTTGGATCGAGGGGCCCAGTTCACAGCTAACTTTTGGAGAAATTTTCAGCAAGGTTTGGATACTCAGGTAAATCTCAGCACGGCTTTCCACCCTCAGACGGACGGTCAGGCAGAGCGGACTACTCAGACGCTTGAAGATATGTTGCGGGCTTGTGTTTTAGATTTCAAGGGTAGCTGGGATGATCACTTGTCGCTTATAGAATTTTCTTACAATAACAGTTTCCATGCTAGTATTCAGATGGCCCTATTTGAGGCATAGTACGGTAGGAGGTGTAGGTCTCCGATTGGATGGTTTGAGGTTGGTGAGGCGGAATTGCTAGGACCGGATCTTGTGCACAAAGCTATGGAAAAAGTTAGAGTCAATCAGGTGAGGATGAAAACTGCACAGAGTCGTCAAAAATCCTATGCGGACGTTCGTCGTAGAGATTTGGAGTTCCAAGTAGATGATTTAGTATTCTTGAAGGTGTCTCCCATGATGGGAGTGATGCGGTTTGGGAAGAAAGGGAAATTGAGCCCGAGGTATATCGGTCCATATCGAATCGCTCAAAGGATAGGGAAAGTAGCGAATGTGTAAAGACCCGTAAAATTTCATGTCTAAAAATGATGCCCGGGTATTTTCCCATGTTGTTATAACTGCAGAAATTCTTAAAAAGGGACCTTTTTAAATTAAAAAGTACCCCCGGGACTTAAAAGATATAATTTCCCATAAATGCGCGGATCTGCGGTCCACTATGCGATCGCAGATCAGGTATGCGGACCGCATAGTGGTCGCATACCTGGATAGCCTGCTGTTAAATTTGAGGACAGCTATGCGGCCCAAGATGCGATCGCATTATGAGAATGCGGGCCGTATAGTTGTCGCATTCTTGCACCTTCATTTTTTGTGTAGGAGGTTATGCGACGCACTATGCGATCACATAAGAGGTATGCGGACCGCATAGTGGTCGCATGCCTGGGTAGCCTGTTTTCCTTTTTGGCTCAGTTGTGCGCCATTTATGCGACGGGAATGCGGACCGCATAGCAGGAATGCGACCGCATTCCTGACCGCATTTCCTACTTCGGGTCTTTTTAATTTCTAATCTTACACCCGACCCCCAGTCTAATAAAACACCTACCCCTTTCATTTTAACGGGTATTTGAGGAAAGATAGACAGAAGGGAGAGTGGATTTAGTGAGAAAAAGTCTTCTTCTTCATCAAATTGGTCCATCATCTCTACGCAGGCCAAAAATTTTCGAGTAATCTTCATCTTCTTCACTATAAGAGGTAATTCCCCACGCCATTTCCCCTTTGATTCTCATGTTTTGGTTAAAAGGGTAAAACACACATGAATTGGTCTTGAAGATATAGCTAAGACCTTGCATGCATGTTCATGATCTGTTCTAATATAGCAAAAAGGGTGTAAGGTAGAGCAATTTTCCACTAAAAAGGGTTTAGTTAATCTAATGGATCACATAGTGTTTGATAAAATGTCCAAATGAATTCAAGATTCCTAATTCTAAGGTAAATGTGTCGCATTGTGAACTAGATTGATGGTGCTAGACGGTTCGGTGAATTGTGATAGAAATTAAAGGGAATTTCGACTCGAGGTATGTATGGCTAACTTTAATCTTTGTAGTGTCGCCTTGTTGGTGTCTGAGCATTCGGTATGAATTCCTGGGTTATGCATATGTGAATTGGTTGTTCTAATGTGTAGAGACGTAAGATTCTATTCTCTGATTGTCTTAGTTGATTGCTATGCCACCATGCTATATGAGATTGTGAAAGGTGATTTCATTGTGATTACTCTATCATGTGTAAGGTTCGTTAAATGCTTGAATGTGTTGGTATAAAAGAATGATAACGAACCCAAATGTGTGAATGTATCTAAGTGCTAAGAGGTGTGTGGCAAGTGATGCAAAACGAGTTAGGGATTGATTTAATTGAACTAAATGTTTATGGCAATATCGTATATGACTCATTATTTGGCAAGGATTATTGTGGCTTTGATTTCATACTGATTGTTGGTTGTAATGAATTTATAATCTTGTTGATGAAAATCCTTGTGATTGAATTGTGGGTTGTTATTATTGCTATGAAATGTGATTGTACGGTGGGATTGGGTTGTGCGCCGCAACAGGAGGAATAAGGGAGATATGTGAGAAGTAATAAGGGTGGGTTGTTGAGAAGGAATAAGGGTGGAATATGATTGTGTTGAAATAAGAATCTGTGAAAATCTCATTTGTGATTCTCTGTATCTCTGTGCAATAACTGTTTGGTTTCGTTGACTGCCTTCTATCTGTGCATTGCTTGATTTTACTTAGAATGAAGTTTGTTTATACATACTAGTACTATTCAATGGTACTAACGTCCCTTTTTGCCGGGGGCGCTACATCTTTTATATGGATGTAGGTGATTCAATAGCAGGTAGCTCCGTCCGCCGTTAGTGGTGCCTCCTCTTCATCTCTTCAGTAGTTTTGGTGGGCCCCATTTCCTCTCGGGGCCGTGTGTGGACTATATCACTCTCTTTTTCTTATGTTGTAAAAGGTATACCTCGGGCCTTGTTGCCGGAAAGTTTATGTAAATATCTTAGTACTTGTAGAGGCTCCGTAGACACCGTGTGGGTTGAATAAATGTATTTTGGGCAGTAGCTGTGTTCGGTCGAAATCGTGGTCCGTATTGGAAAAATTGTATGTATTATATATGTTTTTGGATTATCAAATGTTGAAAGTTAAAAGAGGAAATGAACTTATGATGTAGATCGTGCATTGAATTTAAATTGGATAATTCATATGGAACAATGTATATTACAGACACGGGGCAACGCGTTGGGTAGGAAAGGCAAACCAGGTCCGCTTCACCGGGATCATCCGGTTAGGCGTCGGTCTCGTCCCTCGGTTTTGGGGCGTGACAAACTTGGTATCAGATCTAAGGTTTTAAAAGTGTCCTAGGATGTCTCGAAGTCGTGTCTAGTCGAGCCCTTCTTATCGGTGTGTTGTCGACCACATCTATAATTATGGGGATGCATCGACATTTAGGAAAGTACCCACTTATTGCTATTTTATATCATGGGATGTGGTGAAAGGTTAGGTTGTCTATCTCTAACTCGTGCGATGTTCCAATTTTCAGTAAATGGCACCCAAGAAGAGAGCCTGACTCAGTCTAGAGGACAATGCCACCCCAGGTGTGGCCATAAATTCTCAATTTGATGGTCCAGGCGAGGACAATTCCCCGACCATGAATCAACCTGACTCTTCCTTTCTTGTCCAGCCCCAACATCGGGTCCCGGTATTTCTGATGGGGATATCAGGGGGGCTATTCAGATGTTGACGTAGTTGGTGGCCTCTCAGGCCCAGAGATCAAATATTTCCCCTGCACCCTCGGGTGAGCATGGGGATTCTTCAGGTTCTAGGGTCAACCAGTTTCTGCGGTTAGCCCCTCCAGAGTTCACAGGCACCGACCCAGAGGCCGATCCTCAAAATTTTATAGAAGAAATGTACAAGACTCTCCGAGTTATTAGGGATACTGAGACAGAGGGAGTTGAATTAGCTTCCTATCATCTAAACGGAGCGGCATATTCATGGTTCGAGATGTGGGAGAGTTCCCGTGGAGAGGGGAGCCCTCCGGCGAGGTGGGATGAGTTTGTAGATACTTTTATGGATAATTTCTTACCCGCCGAGACTAGGGCAGCACGTGATGCAGAGTTTGAGGTCCTTAAGCAGGGAAACATAAGTGTGTGGGAGTATCATATGGAATTCGTGCGCTTGTCCAAGTATGCTATCCACATGATGCCGACTATGGAGGTTAGAGTTCGTCGGTTTGTTCAGGGCCTTGGTCCCTTGGTTATCAATGAGGCTGCTACAACTGCTTTGCACTCAGATATGAACTATGGGAAGATTGTGGGATTCGCCTAGGCTACGGAGGCTTGAAAATTGAAGATACGAATGGATAGAGAGAGTAGTAGTAGGGCCCGGTAAGCGGACAACCCAGGGAATTCAGTTGGAGGTGTGAGATCAGCCCTTGGGAGAGGGTCATCTCAGTCCTATGCTCAGTCCTCAGCCAGTGCTCAGCCATCAGGGCACAGTTATCAGCAGGGAGGTCACTTTGGACCAGGTGCAGATAGCAGGAGGTTCCATCAGTCGGGTCGTTAAGGTGGGAGGTTCCAACAGCAGTGGAGGGACAATGGCCTAAGTGTGGGAGGTTTCATTCTGAGCCTTGTTACTTGGATATCCCGGTATGCTATAGATGCCGAGTGAGGGGCCATGTTCAGCGAGACTGTCGTGCACCTAGTCAGGGCACATGTAGGGGTACTTCTCAGCCATCCAGTTCGTCAGCCGCTACGTCTTCAACACGCCCTCCAGCACCAGCAGGGTGCGGTGCAGCTAGGGGTAGAGCACGGGGTCAAGGGGGACCCAATCGATTATATGCTTTGAGTGGTTGCCAGAGTGCTGAGGCTTCACCAGATGTTGTCACAGGTATTCTGACTGTTCAAACACATGATGTTTATGCTCTTATTGATCCCGGATCTTTATTGTCATATGCTACTCAATTTATTACTTCGAGTTTTTGGATAGAATCCGAACAGCTTCATGAGCCGTTCTCAGTGTCGACTCCGGTTGGTGATTCTATTACTGCAGCGCGAGTCTATAGGAATTGTGTTGTCACGGTGCGTGGTCGGGATACCACGATCGATCTTATTGAGTTAGACATGATAGACTTTGATGTAATTATGGGGATGGATTGGCTCTACTCGTGCTTTGCTAAACTCGACTACCGAACCAGAATTATGGGGCTCGAGTTTCCTAATGAATCAGTTATTGAATGGAAAGGGAATGATGTTGTGCCAAGGGGTAGGTTTATTTCATGTCTTAAGGCCTCCAAGATGATCAGGAAGGGGTGCATCTATCATTTGGTCCGGGTTGCGGACACCACTTCAGAGGTGCCTGCTCCCGAGTCCGTGCCGGTTGTGAATGAATTTCTTGAGGTATTTTCGGATGAGCTTCCTGGAATTCCACCAGATAGAGAGATCGATTTCGGGATTTATGTATTTCCAGATACACATGCAATATCTATTCCACCTTACAGGATGGCGCCAGCAGAATTGAGAGAGTTAAAAGAACAATTGAAAGATCTACTAGAAAAGGGTTTCATTCGGCCAAGCGTGTCGCCTTGGGGCGCACCGGTTCTTTTCGTTAGAAAGAAGGATGGATCGCTTCGGATGTGTATTGATTATCGGCAGCTCAACAAGGTCACCATCAAAAACAAATATCCATTGCCTCAGATAGATGATTTATTCGACCAATTTCAAGGTGCTAGGTTTTTCTCCAAGATTGATTTACGGTCCGGGTATCACCAGTTGAAGATCAGGGAGCAGGATGTTCCTATGACCGCCTTCAGGACTCATTCTGGGCACTTTGAATATTTGGTAATGTCTTTTGGGCTAACCAACGCCCCATCAACTTTTATGGATCTTATGAATCGAGTTTTCAAGCCGTTTCTTGACTCTTTTGTGATAGTCTTCATTGATGATATCCTTGTTTATTTGCGTAGTTGGGAAGATCATGCTAATCACCTCAGGGCAGTTCTGCAGACTCATCATCAGCACCAGTTGTATGCAATGTTTTCAAAATGTGAGTTTTGGCTAGAATCGGTCACCTTTTTGGGCCATGTTGTTTCTAGGGAAGGGATTCAGGTTGATCCCCAAAAGATTGCAGCGGTGAAGGATTGGCCTAGACCAATGACCCCGACAGAGATTAGCAGTTTCTTGGGTCTAGCTGGGTATTATCGAAGGTTCGTGGAGGGATTCTCTACTCTCGCCTCCCCATTGACTAAGCTGACACAGAAAGCAGTTAAGTTTCAGTGGTCCGATGCTTGTGAAAAGAGTTTTCAGGAATTAAAATCGAGATTGACTTCGGCGCCAGTGTTGACCTTGCTAGAAGGTTCAGAGGGATTTGTGGTTTATTGTGATGCTTCGAGAGTTCGTTTGGGGTGTGTGTTGATGTAATGTGGTAATGTTATAGCGTATGCTTCAAGGCAGCTCAAGAATCACGAGAAGAATTATCCGACGCTTGATTTGGAGCTCGCAACGGTTGTGTTTGCATTGAAAGTCTGGCGGCATTATTTTTATGGGGTCCATGTGGACGTATTCACAGACCACAAGAGTCTTCAGTAATTATTCAAATAGAAGGAGTTGAACTTAAGGCAGCGGAGATGGTTAGAATTGCTCAAGGATTATGATATGAATATTTTGTACCATCCAAGAAAGGCGAATGTGGTAGCTGACGCTCTTAGTCTGAAATCCATGGGTATCATGGTCAATTTGGAAGCCGGTCAGAGGCTTTTTCTCGGGAGGTTTGTCAGTTGGCCAGTCTAGGGGTCTGTCTTTCGTCCTCAGATGAGGGGAATGTCGTGGTGCATAATGGAGCAGAGTCTTCTCTTGTAGCGGAAGTGAAGGGAAAGCAATTTAGGGATCCGGCTTTGGCACAGTTAAAGGAAGCAATTTTGAATAACAAGACTTCAGCATTTTCACTCGGTAATGATGATGGTGTTTTGCGGTGCCAAGGGAGGCTATGTGTTTCAGATGTGGATAATCTTCGGGAGAGAGTTATGGCACTGGCTCACAATTCTAGTTATACTGTACACCCAGGTTCTATGAAAATGTATCGTAATCTCAAGGAGATTTTCTGGTGGAACGGTATGAACAGGTGTGTTGCGGACCTTGTGGCTAGGTGTCTGAATTGTCAGCAAGTGAAGGCCGAGCATCAGAAGACTGGTAGGTTGACGCAGCTTATGGAAATACCAATGTGGAAATGGGAAATGATCAATGTGGACTTTGTGGTAGGGTTACCCCGCACTCAACGCAAGTTCGACTCAATTTGGGTAATAGTGGATCGACTCACGAAGTCAGCGGATATCTTGCTAGTCAAGTCCACCGATACTGCAGAACAATACACTCAGTTGTATCTCAAAGAAATAGTAAGACTCCATGGCACTCCAGTATCTATAATCTCGGATCGAGGGTCCCAGTTCACAGCTAACTTTTGGAGGAAATTTCAGCAAGGTTTGGGTACTCAGGTAAGTCTCAGCACGGCTTTCCACCCTCAGACAGAAGGTCAGGCAAAGCGGACTATTAAGATGCTTGAAGACATGTTGCGGGCTTGTGTTTTAGATTTCAAGGGTAGCTGGGATGATCACTTGCCGCTTATAGAGTTGGCTTACAATAACAGTTTCCATGCTAGTATTTAGATGGCCTCATTTGAGGCATTGTACGGAAGGAGGTGTAGGTCTCCGATTGGATGGTTTGAGGTTGGTGAGGAGGGATTGTTAGGACTGGATCTTGTGCACCAAGCTATGGAAAAAGTTAGAGTCATTCAGGAGAGGATGAAAACTGCTTAGAGTTGTCAGAAATCCTATGCGGACGTAAGTCGTAGAGATTTAGAGTTCCAAGTAGATGATTGGGTATTCTTGAAGGTGTATCCCATGAAGGGAGTGATGCGGTTTGGGAAGAAAGGGATATTGAGCCCGAGGTATTTCAGGCCATATCGAATCGCTCAAAGGATAGTGCAGGTAGCGTATAGGCTAGAATTGCCCCCTGAAATGTCATTAGTGCAACCAGTGTTTCATGTGTCCATTCTAAAGAAGGTAATTAGAGATCTATATGCCATCGTGCCAGTTGAGACCATTGAAATTAATGAAGAATTGTCATATGAAGAGGTTCCGGTTATTATACTTGATAGGCAAGTCCGTAGATTGAGAAACAAAGAGATTTCTTCTGTTAAAGTGTTATGGAAAAGTCAACAAGTCGAGGAATCCACGTGGGAAGCGTAAAATGAAATGAAAGAGAAATATCCCCATTTGTTTGAATAAGTCTAGTAGTGGTCGTGAGAACTTCCATCTCTAAGCAATTACACCTTTGTGTCAAATATTTTGCAAGAACACTCCACTCTCCTAATTTCCTTACTAATGTGACTTCTTAATTTTGTGCCACTTTTGTGTATATTGTGGAATAGTTAAATTATGTGCAACTCATGTGATAGTTGAATGATATGCAAGTTTGTGGCATTAACTGAATTATGTATAGCATGTTGATGTAGTTGAATTATATACAATTTGATGAGGTATCCGAATTATGTGCAAGTTGTTGGAGTAAATGAAAATGTGTGAAATTGGTTAACAATGTGTTTCGGGGGCTGTCTGACAGGTAGATAGGCCTAATTACAAAGGAAACTCTGGCAATATTTTCAGAAAATATCGGAGTTAGTGATAATTGGTGGTTAGCATATTGTGTTTTCAAAATGATTCCCCTATCCTCACTAGAGGACAAATGATTTTAAGTGGGGGAGTATGTAAATACCCATAAAATTTCATGTCTAAAAACGATACCCGGGTAGTTACCCATGTTGTTATAACTGTAGAAATTCTTAAAAACAGACCTTTTTGAAGTAGAAAGTACCCCCGAGACTTAAAAGATATAATTTCCCAGAAATGCGTGGATCTGCGGTCCACTATATGATCGCAGATCAGGTATGCGGACCGCATACCTGGACAGCCTGCTGTCCAATTTGAGGACAGCTATGCGGACCAAGATGCGATCGCATTTTGAGAATGCGGGCCGCATAGTTGTCGCATTCTTGCACCTTCATTTTTGCGGAGGAGGTTATGCGATGCACTATGCGATCGCGTAACACGTATGCGGACCGCATAGTGGTCGAAAGCCTGGGTAGCCTGTTTTCCTTTTTGGCTCAGTTGTGGCCCATTTATGCGACGGGAATGCGGACCGCATAGCAGGAATGTGACCGCATAGCAGGAATGTGACCGCATACCTGACCGCATTTCCTACTTCGGGGCTTTTTAATTTATAATCTTACACCCGACCCCCAGTATAATAAAACACCTACCCCTTTCATTTTAGCGGGTATCTGAGCAAAGATAGACAGAAGGGAGAGTGGATTTAGTGAGAAAACAATTTCTTCTTCATCAAATTGGTCCATCATCTCTACTCAGGCCCGAAAATTTTCGAGTAATCTTCATCTTCTTCACTATAAGAGGTAAGTCCCCATGCCATTTCCCCTTTGATTCTTAGGTTTTGGTTAAAAGGATAAAACACACATGAATTGGTTCATGAAGATATAGCTAAGACCTTGCATGCATGTTCATGATCTGTTCTAATATAGCAAAAGGGTGTAAGGTAGAGCAATTTTCAACTAAAAAGGGTTTAGTTAATCTAATGGATCACATAGTGTTTGATAAAATGTCCAAATGAATTCAAGATTCCTAATTCTAAGGTAAATGTGTCGCATTGTGAACTAGATTGATGGTGCTAGACGGTTCGGTGAGTTGTGATAGAAATTAAAGGGAATTTCGACTAGAGGTATGTATGGCTAACTTTAATCTTTGTAGAGTCGCCTTGTTGTTATCTGAGCATTCGGTATGAATTTCTGGGTTATGCATATGTGAATTGTTTGTTCTAATATGGTAAGATTCTATTCTCTGATTGTCTTAGTTGATTGCTATGCCACAATGCTATATGAGATTGTGAAAGGTGATTTCATTGTGATTACTCTATCATGTGCAAGGTTCGTTAAATGCTTGAATGTGTTGGAATGAAAGAATGATAACGAACCCAAATGTTTGAATGTATCTAAGTGCTAAGAGTTGTGTGGCAAGTGATGAAAAAGGAGTTCTAGATTGATTTAATTGAACTAAATGGCTATGGTAATATCGTATATGACTTATTATTTGGCAAGGATTATTGTGGCTTTGATTTCATACGGATTATTAGTTGTAATGAATTTATATTCTTGTTGATTAAAATCCTTGTGATTGAATTGTGGGTTGTTATTATTGCTATGAAATGTGATTGTACAGTGGGATCAGGTTGCGCGCTGCAACAGGAGGAATAAGGGTGGTATGTGAGAAGTAATAAGGGTGGAATGTGATTGTACAGTGGAATCGTGTTGCGCACCGCAACATAATGTAATAAGGATGAAATATGATTGTCCGGTGGGATCGGGTTGCGCGCCGCAATAGGAAGAAATAAGGGTGGGTTGTTGAGAAGGAATAAGGGTGGAATATGATTGTATTGAAATAAGAATCAGTGAAAATCTCATTTGTGATTCTCTGTATCTCTGTGCGATAACTGTTTGGTTTCGTTTACTGCCTTCTATCTGTGCATTGCTTGATTTTACTTAGAGTGAAGTTTGTTTATACATACTAGTACTATTCAATGGTACTACTATCCCTTTCTGCCGGGGACGCTACATCTTTTATATGGATGTAGGTGGTTCTATAGCAGGTAGCTTCGTTTGCCGTTAGTGGTGCCTCCTCTTCATCTCCTTAGCAGTTCTGGTGAGCCCCATTTCCTCTCGGGGCCGTGTGTGGACTATATCACTCTCTTTTTCTTATGTTGTAAAAGTTATAGCCGGGGCCTTGTTTCCAATAGGTTTATGTGAATCTCCTTGTACTCTTAGAAACTCCGTAGACAACGTGTGGTTTGTATACATGTATTTTGTGCAGTAGCTGTGTTCGGTCAAAATCGTTGTCCGTATTGGAAAAGTTGTATGTATTATATATGTTTTTTGATTATCAAATGTTGGAAGTTAAAAAAGGAAATGAACTTATGTTGTAAATCGTGCTTTGAATTTAAATTGGCTAATTCATATAGAACAATGTATATTATAGACATGGGGCAACGCGTTGGGTAGGAAAGGCAAACCAGGTCCGCTTGACCGGGATCATCTGGTTAGGCGCCGGTCTCGTCCCTCGGTTTTGGGGCATGACAGTATGGGATGGAATTGCCCCCTGAAATGTCATTAGTGTATCCAGTGTTTCATGCTAAAGAATGTAATTGGAGATCCATCTGCCATCGTTCCAGTTGAGACCATTGAAATTAATGAAGAATTTTCATATGAAGAGGTTCCGGTTGCTATACTTGATAGGCAGTCCGTAGATTGAGAAACAAAGAGATTGCTTCTATTAAAGTGTTATTGCGGAGTCAACAAGTCGAAGAATCCACGTGGGAAGCAAAAAATGAAATGAAAGAGAAATATCCCCATTTGTTTGAATAAGTCTAGTAGTGGTCGTGAGAACTTCCATCTCTAAGAAATTACACCTTTGTGTCAAATTTTGTGCAAGAACACTCCACTCTCCTAATTTCCTTACTATTGTGACTTCTCCATTTTGTGCCACTTTTGTGTATATTGTGGAATAGTTAAATTATGTGCAACTCATATGACAGTTGAATGTATGCAAGTTTGTGGCGTTAACTGAATTATGTATAGCATGGTAAAGTGATTGAATTATATGCAATTTGATGAGGTAATCGAATTATGTGCAAGTCGTTAGAGTATTTGAAAATGTGTGAAATTGGTTAACAATGTGTTTCAGGGGCTCTCTGACAGGTAGATAGGCCTAATTACAAAGGAAACTCTAGCAAGATTTTCAGAAAATATCGGAGTTAGTTAAAATTGGGGTTAGCATATTGTATTTTCAAAATGATTCCCCGATACTCATTCGAGAACGAATGATTTTAAGTGGGGGAGGATCTAAAGACCCGAAAAATTTCATGTCTAAAAAATGATGCCCGGGTAGGTTCCTGTGTTGTTATAACTATAGAAATTCTTAAAAACATACTTTTTTGAAGTAAAAAGTACCCCTGGGACTTAAAAGATATAATTTCCCATAAATGCGCGGATCTGCGATCCACTATGCGATCGCAGATCAGGTATGCGGATCGCATAGTGGTCGCATACTTGGACAGCCTGCTGTCCAATTTGAGGACATATATGCGGCCCAAGATGCGATTGCATTTTGAGAATACGGGCCGCATAGTTTTCACATTTTTGCACCTTCATTTTTGCGGAGGAGGTTTTGCGACGCACTATGCGATCGCATAACAGGTATGCGGACCGCATAATGGTCGCATAGCTAGGCAGCCTGTTTTGCTTTTTGGCTCAGCTGAGGGCCATTTATGCGACGGAAATACGGACCGCATAGAAGCAATGTGATCGCATTCCTGACCGCATTTCCTGCTTTGGGGCTTTTTAATTTCTAATCTTACACTCGACCCCTAGTCTAATAAAATACCTACCCCTTTCATTTTAACGGGTATCTTAGCAAAGATAGAGAGAAGGGAGAGTGGGTCTAATGAGAGAAAGTCTTCTTCTTCATCAAATTGGTCCTCCATCTCTACTTAGGCCTGGAAGTTTATCGAGTAGTCGTCATCTTCTTCACTATAAGAGGTAAGACCCCACCCCATTTCCCCTTTCGTTCTCAGATTTTGGTTAAAAGGATAAAACACACATGAATTGGTTCTTGCAGATAAATCTAAGACCTTGCATGCATGTTCATGATCTGTTCTAATATAGCAAGAGGTGTAAGGTAGAGAAATTTTCCACTAAAAAGGGTTTAGTTAATCTAAGGGATCACATAGTGTTTGATAAAATGTCCAAATGAATTCAAAATTTCCTAATTCTAAGGTAAATGTGTCGCACTGTGAACTAGATTGACGATGCTAGACGGTTCGGTTAATTGTGATATAAATTAAAGGGAATTTTGACTCGAGGTATGTATGGTTAACTTTAATCTTTGTAGAGTCGCCTTGTTGGTGTCTGAGCATTCGATATGAATTCCTGGCTTATGCATATGTGAATTGGTTGTTCTAATGTGGTAAGATTCTATTCTCTGATTGTCTTAGTTGATTGCTATGCCACCATGCTATATGAGATTGTGAAAGGTGATTTCATTATGATTACTATATCACGTGCAAGGTTCGTTAAATTCTTGAATATGTTGGTATGAAAGAATCATAACGAACCCAAATGTGTGAATTTATCTAAGTGCTAAGAGTTGTGCGGCAAGTGATGAAAAGGAGTTGTGGATTGATTTAATTGAACTAAATGACTATGGCAATATCGTATATGACTCATTGTTTGGCAAGGATTATATTGGCTTTGATTTCATACAGATTGTTAGTTGTAATGAATTTATATTCTTGTTGATGAAAATCCTTGTGATTGAATTTTGGGCTGTTATTATTGCTATGAAATGTGATTGTACGGTGGGATCGGGTTGCGCGCCGCAACAGGAGGAATAAGGGTGATATGTCAGAATTAATAAGGGTGGAATGTGATTGTACGGTGGGATCGGGTTGTGCGCCGCAACAGAATGTAATAAGGCTGAAATGTGATTGTCCAGTGGGATCGTGTTGCCTGTCGCAACAAGAAATAAGGATGGGTTGTTGAGAAGGAATAAGGGTGGAATATGATTGTGTTGAAATAAGAATCTGTGAAAATATCATTTGTGATTCTCTGTGCAATAACTGTTTGGTTTCGCAGACTGCCTTCTATTTGTGCATTGCTTGATTTTACTTAGAGTGAAGTTTGTTTATACATACTAGTACTATTCAATGGTACTAACGTCCTTTTTTTTCCAGGGGCGCTACATCTTTTATATGGATATAGGTTGTTCTATAGCAGGTAGCTCCGTCCGCCGTTAGTGGTGCCTCCTCTTCATCTCTTCAGCAGTTCTGGTGAGCCCCATTTCCTCTCGGGGCCGTGTGTGGACTATATCACTCTTTTTTGCTTATGTTGTAAAAGGTATAGCCGGGACCTTGTTGCCGGCAGGTTTATGTAAATCTCTTAGTACTTGTAGAGGCTCCGTAGACACCGTGTGGGTTGTATACATGTATTTTGGGCAGTAGCTTTGTTCGGTCGGAATCATGGTCTGTATTGGAAAAGTTGTGTGTATTATATATGTTTTTGGATTATCAAATGTTGAAAGTTAAAAGAGGAAATGAACTTATGTTGTAAATCGTGCTTTGAGCTTAAATTTGATAATTCATATAGAACAATGTATATTATAGACACGGGGCAACATGTTGGGTAGGAAAGGGAAACAAGGTCCGGTTGACCGGGATCATCCGGTTAGGCGACGGTATCGTCCCTCAGTTTTGGGGCGTGACAGTATGGGCTGGAATTGCCCCCTGAAATGTCATTAGTGCATCCAGTGTTTCATGTGTTCATGCTAAAGAACGTAATTGGAGATCCATCTGCCATCGTGCCAGTTGTGACCATTGAAATTAAGGAAGAATTGTCATATGAAGAGGTTCTGGTTGCTCTACTTGATAGGAAAGTCTGTAGATTGAGAAACAAAGAGATTGCTTGTGTTAAAGTGTTATGGCGGAGTCAACAGGTCGAAGAAGCCACGTGGGAAGCGGAAAATGAAATGAAAGAGAAATATCCCCATTTGTTTGAATAAGTCTAGTAGTGGTCGTGAGAACTTCCATCTCTAACCAATTACACCTTTGTGTCAAATTTGTGCAAGAACACTCCACTCTCCTAATTTCCTTACTATTGTGACTTCTCAATTTTGTGCCACTTTTGTGTATATTGTGGAATAGTTAAATTATGTGCAACTCATATGATAGTTGAATGATATGCAAGTTTGTGGTGTTAACTTAATTATGTATAACATGTTGAAGTGATTGAATTATATACGATTTGATGAGGTAACCGAATTATGTGCAACTCGTTAGAGTATTTGAAATTGTGTGAAATTGGTTAACAATGTGTTTCGGGGGCTCTCTGACAGGTAGATAGGACTAATTACAAAGGAAACTCTGGCAAAATTTTCAGAAAATATCAGAGTTAGTGAAAATTGGGGGTTAGCAAATTGTGTTTTCAAAATGATTCCCCGATCCTCATTCGAGGACGAATGATTTTAAGTGGGGGAGGATGTAAAGGCCCGTAAAATTTAATGTCTAAAAAATGATGCACGGGTTGGTTCCCGTGTTGTTATAACTGTAGAAATTCTTAAAAACAGACTTTTTTGAAGTAAAAGTACCCCCGGGACTTAAAAGATATAATTTCAAAAAAATACACGGATCTGCGGTCCACTATGCGATCGCATATCAGGTATGCGGACCGCATAGTGGTCGCATACCTGGACAGCTATGCGGCCCAAGACGTGATCGTATTTTGAGAATACGGGTCGCATAGTTGTCGCATTCTTGCACCTTCATTATTGCGGAGGAGGTTATGCGACGCATTATACGATCGCATAACAGGTATGCAGACCGCATAGTGGTCGCATACCTGGGCAGCCTATTTTCCTTTTTGGCTCAGCTGAGGGCCATTTATGCGACAGGAATGCAGACCGCATAGCAGGGATGTGATCGCATTCCTGACCGCATTCCCTGCTTCAGGGATTTTTAATTTCTAATCTTACACCCGACCCCCAGTCTAATAAAACACATATCCCTTTCATTTTAACGAGTATCTGAGCAAAGATAGAGAGACGGGAGAGTGGGTTTAGTGAGAGAAAGTATTCTTCTTCATCAAATTGGTCCTCCATCTCTACTCAGGCCTGGAAGTTTATCGCTTAGTCGTCATCTTCTTCACTATAAGAGGTAAGTCCCCACCCCATTTCCCCTTTAATTCTCAGGTTTTGGTTAAAAGGATAAAACACACATGAATTGGTTCTTGAAGATAAATCTAAGACCTTGCATGCATGTTCATGATCTTTTCTAATATATCAAGAGGGTGTAAGGTAGAGAAATTTTCCACTAAAAAGGGTTTATTTAATCTAAGGGATCACATAGTGTTTGATAAAATGTCCAAATGAATTCAAGATTTCCTAATTCTACGGTAAATGTGTCGCATTGTGAACTAGATTGATGGTGCTAGACGGTTCGGTGAATTGTGATAGAAATTAAAGGTAATTTCGACTCGAGGTATGTATGGCTAACTTTAATCTTTGTAGTGTCGCCTTGTTGGTGTCTGAGCATTCGGTATGAATTCCTGGGTTATGCATATGTGAATTGGTTGTTCTAATGTGTAGAGACGTAAGATTCTATTCTCTGATTGTCTTAGTTGATTGCTATGCCACAATGCTATATGAGATTGTGAAAGGTGATTTCATTGTGATTACTCTATCATGTGCAAGGTTCGTTAAATGCTTGAATATGTTGGTATGAAAGAATGATAACGAACCCAAATGTGTGAATGTATCTAAGTGCTAAGAGTTGTGTGGCAAGTTATGAAAATGAGTTGTGGATTGATTTAATTGAACTAAATGACTATGGCAATATAGTATATGACTCATTGTTTGGCAAGGATTATTGTGGCTTTGATTTCATACGGATTGTTGGTTGTAATGAATATATATTCTTGTTGATGAAAATCCTTGTGATTGAATTGTGGGCTGTTATTATTGCTATGAAATGTGATTGTACGGTGGGATCGGGTTGCGCGCCGCAACAGGAGGAATAAGGGTGATATGTTAGAAGTAATAAGGGTGGAATGTGATTGTACGGTGGGATCGGGTTGCGCGCCGCAACAAAATGTAATAAGGCTAAAATATGATTGTCCGATAGGATCGAGTTGCGCGCCGCAAGAGGAAGAAATAAGGGTGGAATATGATTGTGTTGAAATAAGAATCTGTGAAAATCTCATTTGTGATTCTCTGTATCTCTGTGCAATAACTGTTTGGTTTCGCAGACTGCCTTCTATTTGTGCATTGCTTGATTTTACTTAGAGTAAAGTTTGTTTATACATACTAGTACATTTCAATGGTACTAACGTCCCTTTTGCCGGGGGCGCTACAACTTTTATATGGATGTAGGTGGTTCTATAGCAGGTAGTTTCGTCTAGCGTTAGTGGTGCCTCCTCTTCATCTCTTCAGCAGTTCTGGTGAGCCCCATTTCCTCTCGGGGCCGTGTGGGGACTATATCACTCTTTTTTGCTTATGTTGTAAAAGGTATAGACGGGGCCTTGTTGCCGGCAGGTTTATGTAAATCTCCTAGTACTCTTAGAGGCTCCGTAGACACTGTGTGGGTTGTATACATGTATTTTGGGCAGTAGCTGTGTTCGGTCGAAATCGTGGTCCGTATTGGAAAAGTTGTATGTATTATATATATTTTTTTGGATTATCAAATGTTGAAAGTTAAAAGAGGAAATGAACTTATGTTGTAAATAGTACTTTGAACTTAAATTGGCAAATTCATATGGAATAATGTATATTGTACACATGGGGAAACGCATTGGGTAGGAAAAGCAAACCAGGTCTGCCTGACCGGGATCATTCGGTTAGGCGCCGGTCTCGTCCTTCGGTTTTGGGGCGTGATAGGTCTTTACAAGATGATAGGCTTTAAGACAACCAAAATAACAAGAATTAACGTTCACTGGCATGGTATGACCTGACCACAACGTATAGTTACTCGTCACCTTACCTATACATTGGATTTAGCAACAAAACAAGTAGCAAGTAGTCACACAATACTTATTCTCTCAAGCTAAGGTTAAACACAACACTTACCTCGATTTCGCAGGCCACTCACTGCTCAAGAACAAATTTTTCTTTAGAATTAGCCTTCAACTCACCCTTATCTAATCATAATTAGTTTAATATCATTAAATATTGCTAAATGAACTAACTTTAATGCAAGATTATAGTTTTCCTATGTTTTCCCTATCAAAATACAAAAATTGACCCCGGGCTCTCTTGGTCTAAACTCGGGGTTCGGACCAAAACCCGTTTACCCATTCTCCCCAGAACCCGGATATACAATTTGTTTTGGAATCCGACCTCAATTCGAGGTCAAAATTCCCAAATTTCTGTAATACCTCGTACATTCGGACTAGGTGTGGATGTGTTAAATGGGTATTAATATGATATTATAGACATATCTAGCATGATGTATGGGTGAAAATAGTTGTTTTAGAATCAAGATGGAGAATGAGGTGCATAAGATTTGTCAAATCTACTAAGTTTACAAAATGTCCGTATTCCAGAAAGATTTAGTGAGAATGTGTAACGTATTTAGGAAAACTCATAACATGAAGTTGTAGGAATTTTCAATAGCTTTCCAATGATATATTATGGAGCTCTAAAGGATCTATGTGCAAAACGTTATGTGAATTTTATAGAGAAGTGTGTAATATGCGGGCCCAGGTGCGCGACCGCGTACTTGTGGCAGTGTTGCTGCAATTTTTTGCGGTCAGGTGCACGGTCAGGCCTATAGGTGCACGTGGTCGCACTTGGGGAGTGATATTTAAAGCCCTACTTCGTCCCTCACAGCCCCAAAACATAAAAACTTGCTCTAGAGAGGGGAGCTCTCAAAATCTAACTCCTTAAAGGTCCCTCCACCATCCAAGGTAATTTCTAATCCTGATTCTAAGTTAATTTCAAATTTTCAACATCTTATTAACATGGGTAAACCCTCCATTTCATTATATATTTAATTGGGACATCATTGTTGAGAGAAGGAACCTTAGAACTCTAATTCAAGAGAATTGAACTTCAAAAAGGTAATGTCTTCACCCTCTAACTGATTCTAACATTGGATTAATGATTGTAGACTATAGTTCATGAGATATGTCTTGATGGGTTTGATAGAAAATCATGAACGGTTATAGGTTTGGATTGTTGATTGTTGATTATTGGTTAATGGTGTTGTTTACCTTATGGGTGATGAAGAATGATGTTGATTATAACCATTTGAGACTTTAGAATTTATCTAGGAGCAAGAGAATGGGTTATTGGGTGTAGAAACAACATTAGTAAGGGTTATGAAACTTTATGCCACCAAGTGTTTGATAATGCCTAACTGACCAAAACATGACTATTGTTGCTAATTTTTAATCCATTTGACTTGTATTGATATAGATTAAAGTTGAAAGGGTTGGCGAATATTGTATTATGCTCAAGAGCAGGAAGTTAAGGTAAGTGAGGCTAACTCTGTTTGTTTGGGAATGTTAATGATTCTCCCTACACTATGTTTCTATTACCACGTTACCCATTGCCTTAGAAATCTAGTTAAGCCTAGTATCCTTGAATAGTTGCAGAACTTCTATTCTCTAGCTTCGTAACTCATTCATGACTTTCATTCTGAACATTGTGAAATCAATGCGTAATCAATATAGACATGGGTTTGATGCCCATGAGTCTCAGTCTATATTACTCAGCATGTCATAAACAGTTGAAGTTTCAATTTTCATAAACAGTTCATTAATACATGTCTCAGTCTAGCTCTATTCAGCATTCAAGTATCATGTAACTCAGTATGGTTCAGTATTTCAACATCATGTATTTCAATGACTCTTAGTTCCTGGATATTGAACACTTGTATTTGGGCATGAGGCCGTAGTTTATATGCTTTATGCATACTTGGCCATGAGGCAGTAGTTTATGCTTTATGCATGTTTGGGCCCGAGGCCGTAGTTTATGCTTTATGCATTTTTTGGCCTGGGGACGTAGTTATGTATACGTATACTTGGGCGTGAGGCCGTAGCTTATGCACATATATATATTGGGCCCGAGGCCGTAGCTTATTCAGATAAACAGGTTGTTCATCATTCAGAAGAGGGAGTATTCATATCCTTACTTTCTTTGTTCAGTTCAATTATTAGTTATCATTTCAGTAAACACTTATGTCACGCCCCAAAACCAAGGAGCGCGACTGGCGCTGAACCGAGTAGAACCCGACTGAGCAAGCCTGCTAGGTTTCATTCTACCCAAAATTAGCTTATGAACATCGAGGAGGTAAATTCTATCAATCATATTTTATAAATATTTTATTAACTTCCATTTTTATTCTCATTAAAAATCCCAATCATGATATCCAGAATATTACAATCTTTGTAGATATGATAAAAAAACATATTTTCCAAAATACAAATACTTCCAGTTTAATTCCAATACCCGGCACCACCCACAACCTGTCTACGGAGCCTCTAAACACAACTGAGGAGAATTATAAAAATGTCGGTGACAAGGCCCCGGCTATACCTCAAAATTTAGTGTCTTGTACAAAAGAAATACAACAAAAACTACACATGAACCCAGGAGGAAGAGGGGCTCACCAAAACTGCTGTGGGGAGAAGGAGAAGGCACAGTCACCTGCGATCCGCGTTACCAGCTACAGAGTCACCTACATCCATGAAAGGGATGTAGCGCCCCGGAAAAAGGGACATTAGTACCATCGAATAGTACTATCATGTATAATTAAAAATCCTCTTTCAAGTAGAGTATCCATAGAGGCAAACACAACACATAGAAACAAAAAGTCACAACCAACAATATTCAAATAGCCAATTTAAACATAACGATTTTTCGGTATACAAAAATAGTTTATATATATATACATACTTTTGGCTGGGAGATCATTAGCACCGATATTCCACCGCCTTCGTTAGCACGGCGTCCGATCACGCCCGATCGGCTAGGCCATCTCCCCACGGACAATGTGGTTTGACATATGATGCGAAAGAAAGTTGTTACAGGAGTAGTACCACCATGTGCGCAACATGGAGTCTGATATCAACCTGATCAGCTAAGCCGCCTCCCCACATATGCCGTGTGGGTTGATCTCATTCATTTTCCAATTCACAAGTACCAATTTCATCCCAATCAAGGGGAACCATCACAATCCACAATCCACTCCTACACCGGCACGTGTAGTTTCAGGTATGGGCCTTATGACCCACCCTTACTCGGTTTTGCTAATGATACTCCCAAAAGCATTTTTAGTTAGTTTGCACACAAAGGTAACACATATGTAGAAGTGTATCCATCTCAGAATCGCTGACATTGTACAAATATTTATTAGCATTACCACCCATTGCGATAGCAATATTTCCTCGGCTCTTTGGGCCTTTTTCAAGTTTCTCTATTCATGGCACGATGGCCGTATTTCGTATTCCATACTTTCCCTTCTTTTAGTTTCAAGGATCACCACTCATTTCAAACGTATAAAGTATTTTAGAAAATCATATATATATAAAGTTACTCAGCAATTGAAACTTTAAGTGCAAAAAGTTTCTTCTCAAAGATTAGGGAATACCAACTAGCAATAGAAACACACAACAAAGTCATAAACAAGAAATACTCCAATTATTCTACAATTACTCTTTCCCAGTTCATTCAGTTCATTTCAACACCTTTATAGATTATCAACAACGAAACATACTCAATCAAGTCATTAAGCACACATAAGAGCAATTAGGAGTATTAAGCATACCGAGTTTTCCTCACCCAAATGGTCTACTACTTTTTCATTAAGAATACGACTCAAAAACATACCATTATAATAACCAGCCATACTTTAAATCTCTATCTTTTGAAAATAAGCTCATTTGAAATTGTAACGACCCGGTCGGTCATTTTGAGAGTTGTGCCCCAATCCCCTAATAACTTCTCCTCTCAGGTCTATTTATGTTATTGGAACTTGTCGGAGCATTGGGTGGTGAAATTCGGAGTGATTTTGGTCATATAGTCCTTTAAGGCGAATTTTAACCTTAGAAATTGGGTCGCAGCTAGAGCTGTGTGATGACGGATATGGAACACAATTCGGCCGACTCCGTTAGCTTCGTTGAGTGATTTCGGGGTTAGGAGCGTGTTCGGAATGTGTTTCGAGGTCGGGTGTAGATTTAGGCTTGATTTGGCGAAAGTTAGAATTTCGGCCGATAGGTGAGATTTTGATATCGGACTCGGAATGGAATTCCGAAAGTGAAAGCAGGTCCGGAATGTCATTTATGACCTGTGTGCAAAATTTGAGGTCATTCGGACGAGTTTTGACGTGTTTCGGCGTCGAATGTGAATTCTTGAAAATTCCTTAGTTCTTAGGCTTGAATCTATGCATAAGGGATGATTTTGATGTTACGGGATGTGTTTTTAAGGCCCGACCAAGTTTGAATAAGGTATTTGGGTCAGTTGATAAGTTTGGTTGAGGTCTCGGGGGCCTCGGGGTTGTTTCGGATGCCCAACGGGTGAGTTCAGAACTCTAATGAATTGCTGAATCAGACATGTATCTGGTGGTTTGCACCTGCGATGGTTTTTCCGCAGGTGCGGAGACGCAGGTGTGGTGGCCTTGTTCGCAGGTGCGGTTTTGGGTTGGGTATCCAGTGGTCGCAGGTGCGACCTGGGTTCCGCAGGGGCGGGACCGCATGTGCGACCAAACGACCGCAGGTGCGGCCCCAGGGGACTTAAGTGATTTCCGCACCTGCGATGCATTTTCCGCAGGTGAGGTTAAAGGGACCGCAGGTGCGAGATCCCTGTCTTGCTTATTCCAAAATCCGAGGGTTTGAAATTCATAAGTTTAAAATCGTTTGAGAGCTCGGAAATTGACGATTTTCAGTGGGATTTGAAGAGATGGATCATAGGTAACGTTTTCTAATCCTAATTCATTGTAGACCATTAATACCCATCGTTTTCGTTAGTTTAATTAACAAAAATGGGTGGAAAAACCATGGAAACTTGATGAAACTCCCCCAACCAAAACAAATATGAGAATTTAGGGAGTTTTTGACATCGGATTTCGATAATTCTTGTTCGAGTGAGTTCGTGCGAAAATGGGTGTCCGGAAAATATAACTCTTACCCGATTCTGAGACGTGGGCCCGGGGCACTTTTTGGGCGAATTTCCTTATTCGCGTATTAGCTTCAGAACTCTTAGCTATTGTTTTCCCTTGAAATGATATTTACATTATGCAATCATATTGAATAGATTTGTGCCACCCGGAGTCGGATACTCGTGGCAAGAGCTTGATATTTGGTTGAGTAGCACAATCAAGGTAAGTGGCTTGCCTAACTCTGTGTTGGGGATTTTCCCTTAGGCATTTTTAACTGGCTTTCACTATAAAAACCCTGTGTACGTGAGGTGACGGGTGCGTGCATGGGTTATTTTTACTAGTTTTCCTTCGTTCTTTCTATGTCATAACTCATTTTCAATTCTATTATTATTGTGATCGTTTTAAACTGAGTAGCAACTTAAGATTTAAACATGTCAACTGATTTTACCTGATTTTCCACTACTGCTACTATTTGAACCTTGATGAAGTATTTTACTTTATATTGCCTACTATTTTTTCCTAAACTATTGAATTACGCTACATCTGGTATACATCTTTGCATATTTAAATTGGGACTACGGACCAAGATCCGGGAGTTTTCTCCATGTACTGCATTGCATATTTAAATTGGGACTACGGACCGAGATCCGAGAGCTTTCCCCCTGTAATGCATAGCATATTTAAATTGGGACTACAGACCGAGATCCGGGAGCTTTCCCCCTGTACTGCATTGCATATTTAAATTGGGATTACGGGCCGAGACCAAGGAGCTTTCCCCCTGTATTGCATTGCACGATTATCCATTTAATTATATGTTGTGCTGAACTGAGATTTATTCACTTCATTATTTCCTATTTTCCTTTATTTTCCGTTAATTATTGTTGTTTACTTAATTGTTAAATTATAACTGTCTTATTATGTTTTCAAACTCAGTAGAGCCTCAACCTGACCTCGTCACTACTTGACTGGGGTTAGGCTTGGCACTTATTGAGTACCGAATGTGGAGTACTCACGCCCTTTCCTGCGCATGTTTTCCCCATGTGCAGATCCAGGTACCGGTACACAGCGCTTCGGCTAAGAGTACCCAGGCAGCATTCTTGGAGACCGCGAGGTAATTCTGCCGCGTCCGCAGAATCCCACGTGTCCCTGTCTACTCTATTACAGACTTAGTAGATAGTCAGATATACATTTCTTATTTCCGTTGTATAGAGCTTACTTGTGTAAAGCTTGTGATATTGATATTCCGGGTTTTGGGAAAAGTAAAAGTTATAGCAGCCGAGCCGCTAGCTCATAGTATTATCGTTTCTTTACTGTTACTATTTCTGTTTGTCTTACTTCTGAAATTGTTAGGCTTACCTAGTCGTAGAGACTAGGTGCCATCGCGAGACCGTTCGGAGGGTAAACGGGTCGTGACAGTAATACTCAAGTTTGTAATTTCATACGGGATGACCCGGAATATAGAAATTAGGAACTTCGAGCCGATTATACTTAAACCTTTGGAAAACATTAGGGATTTTCATCCTGAAGGAGAAAGTTTAGCCAACATACCTGGTTGAGCTTTCCTTAAGTTTCTACAATACACCTACACCTCTCGAAATAGTAATCTATAAGGAGATAGCGAGAATTGATTAATAATTAGGAAGATTTCTCATGGTGTGACTCTCTTAGGAATTGCATCAAACACCTAACACGTGAAATGGATTGCAAGGTCCAAAAAATGGAAATCCCTTCTCCCGTTAACCAATTTTAACATGGACTACCCAAATTAGTTCATTAATGTTACATACTACGACTTACCATTACATGCATGGCCTATTTCTAACCCCAGCAAATATTTTTAACTCATAATCCTTTATATGAAGTCTTGGAAGTAGAACTTACCCGGATGGAGGACAATCTAGTGGTTATCTTTCTTAATTCTTGAAGACTTGAGCAAGATTTTGTGATTGGAAGGCTAGGTTCCTTCTTCCTCTCTCTACATAGCTCTCAACTCTCTCTAAAAATCAGTAGGAAATGAACCTAAATGAATCCCCTAGGCCTAAATATCGAAATGGGGTCGGGTTATAAAAATAAAGAAAAAGCTGCACCGACACAAGAAATGCGGTCAGGAATGCGATTGCATTCCTACTATACGGTCCGCATTCCTGTCACATAAATGGCCCTCAAATGGGCCAAAATGGAAAACGGACTGCCCAGGTATGCGACCACTATGCGGTCCGCATACCTGTTATGCGATCGCATAGTGCGTCGCATAACCTGATCCGCAAAAATGGAGGTGCAAGGATGCGACAGCTATGCGGTTCGCATTCCCAAAATGCGATCGCATCTTGGGCCGCATAGCTGTCCTCAAATTGGACAGCAGGTTGTCCAGGTATGCGACCACTATGCATTCTGCATACCTGATCTACAATCGCATAGTTGACCGCAGATCTGCGCAATTCTGGAAAATTTCTACAGTTATAACAACATAGGGGATCTAACCAGGCATCGTTTTATATTTAGTTATGAAATTTTACGAGTCCTTACAACTTATCAGTTCAGTTATCAGTTATCATTTCAGTTTCAGTTTAAATAGTTATCATTTCAGTTATCAATTATCAATTCTCAGTTATCAGTTTAGTTTTAGTATCAATATTTATAATTCTTTCTTTCAGTTGCTTTACATACTAGTGCAATTCAAATGTACTGACGTCCTTTTTGCTCGGGGCCTGCATCCCATATTGCAGGTAATGATTTACAGGTTGACGATTCAAAGCATTTGGATTCTCATACCAGCTATTTGGTGATCCCCAGTTCTTTCGGGGCATTATCATTACCTTACAGTCTTCAATATTTTTAGACAGCCAATGTTTTCAGTACTTCATTAGAGGCTTCATAAACTACAGTAACAGTTAGATAGAGTCACAATCATTTAAGGTTAAGCAATGTTGCTACATATATGTTTCAGGCCTATATTAGTGTTTCCGCATTTGATTTATATCATTTAGACTTTCAGTATATCAACATGTGTTAGTTTATCTTCCACATTCAATATGTTATGATATCACAAGTTGATTCAGCCAGCCAGTTAGTTTGCTCGGTCACATATAGTCAGGCACTGAGTGCCGTATTACGTCCAGGCCCAGGTTCGGGGCGTGACAAAGCTTGGTATCAGAGAACTAGGTTCAAGAGTCCTAGGGAGTCTATGAAGCCGTGTCCAGTGGAGTTTCTTTTATATATGTGTGCCGGCCACTCATATAAATGGTTAACTACCAAGACATCCAGGATTGTCTCAGTTCTTTCTACTCTAGATCATTCCATGAAGCTTAGAGCAACAGTTAACCTTCTGCTCCTATCGAATTCCATACGTATCTAATGCCCAAGCGACGCGTAGGAGAAACCTATGGTTCTAGAGAGGACAATTGTTCATTGGGGTATATTTATAGAGTGTAGGTTGGTAACAAATGAGATTTGAGGGTATGTTGAAAGTGGGATGCAATGCATTGTAGTACATATTAGAGCATAACCTTATGAGAAAGTACAAAAACAGTCATTATGTTTTATGGTTATCAGTTTAACTTAGTTACCAGTTATACAGTCTTTTAGTTAGCAGGTTTATGGTTATTCAGTAAGCCAGTTATTTGTTATTCAGTTACCATATCTCCAATTTTCAGTGTATCAAAATTTCTTGAGACTTGAGAGTATATAGTGATGCATATGGATGCTCAAAGAAAATGCAAGTAACAGTGATTATAGCAAAATCTTCGCATGTTTTAGGGATTTAGACCCAAGACTCACCGGATGGTGCATGAAGTGATTTATCAGATATGTATGGCAGTGTATCCGTATGGCATACCCCACGGTGTATCAGGTTAAGAATTCAACTGCATCGAGCATAGAATTGATCACTACAGTTTTGGACAGAAAAGATCCTAAGGGAAATATATCTAAGAATAATATGATGTACGAAATAAGAACCAAGAGCATGCAACATTGAATTTTAGGGAATGATTTTAAGTAATCAGAACTAGAAGAACCACTTTAGTAAGTTACTATAAGAAATGGCTATTATTGTGAGATAAAATATATGACAGTTCCCCTTCAAATGATGTGAATATGTGTTTAGGCCGAAGGTTTATAGTCTGAAGTGATTTTGAAGTGTATAGAACGTTTGGAGGTTAGATATTCCAATTTCGTTTAAGATAGATGAACTTTCCCTAAGTGTGATATATGTACATAGTTCAATAAGAAAAAAGATAGTATACGACCTCACTATAGGGTTGGATGATGAGGGAAGTTATGAATAAGCTTATGCTTCACGTTAGTTATTCAAAGCAGGAGAAGAAAATATGATGCTAGCAGGTGGTTAGTAAAAAGGATAGTAAATTGTGAGCAGATACAACAACGTAGCAATTTCAGCAGAGCTAGTAGAGGTACAATTTGATTTACTTAGCCAGGTTACCTCAAATGAGTAGAGTGATCACCAAGCTTAGTCATTAATGATAAAGTGATCGCAGAAAAGCTATAAAAGCATGCCTATTTATGTGTTATGAGGGTAATGCCATTGGACGGGGCTTTAAAATTTAGAGTACATGTCAAAGACTTCACAATAATACTATATGTGTTTTCAGGAAGTTCTTAAGAAGACAAAGTGTGGTAAGTATAACTCATGATTGAGGTAGATAAGAGAACTCTGGTGAAAGAAGTTCACCAGCCAAGATAGGAGTTCGACTTCGGACTCCAAAGCTGGCGGAGTTTTTGTCTAGAACAGGACTTGTACCCCCTTAGTAGACAAAGAGAAGGAGAAATAGTTTGATGACCCCTACTAGTTGCAGTAAAAAGAGAGGATTCACAAGCATAAAATGATAGCTTTCGAATAAGGGGGAGATGATGGTACTTTGAGGTACTAAGACGAATTGTGTGTTCCAGACATAGATTGATTTAAAGAGGGAAGATCAAGTTAGAAGCCCATAATTCCAGGTACTCTTTCCATCCAGGTTCCCCAAATATGCATCATGACCAAGGAGATTTATTGGTTGAACGCCATGAAAAAGAATGTCGCAAACTTTGTGTCCAATTGTTCGAATTGTCAGCAAGTGAAAGTCGAGCAGCAGAAAGCCTAGTGTTTTATCACATAATACACATATTTTGAGTGGAGATGATAAATATGAAATTGGTAACAAGATTATCTTGCTCGTTTTAAAAGCATGATTTGATTGGACGATGGTAAATCGAATTACCAAGTTAGCACACTTCTTGCCAGTAAAAACTAGAGATTAAGTAGAACATTATACCAAGTTGTACATTCAGGAAATCATCTGATTGTGTAGGACTCCGTTGTCCGTCATTTTGGACTATGGTGCTCAGTTTAAGATGAACTTCTAGAAGTTCTTCCAGAAATGATTAGGCACAAGTTTTTCATCCTCAGAACGATGGCCAGGAAGAGCGCATTATTTAAACAGTTGAGGATATGTCCTTGATGTTAAAAGTAATTGGGATGATCACATACCTCTCACTGACCTTGCTAATAATAACACCTACCATTCTAATACCAAGACTGTACCGTGCGAGACTTTGTATGGGCGAAGGTGTAGATCGCCAATTGGTTGGTTCAAAGTTGGTGAAGAGGAGTTGTTGGGACCAAATTTGGTCTATCAGACTATGGAGAAAGTTAAGTTGATTCAATAGCATTTGAAGACGGCTCAGAGCCACCAAAAGTGCTATTCGAACGTGCGGCATAGAGACCTAGAGTTTCCAGTTGATGATTGGGTGTTTCTTAAAGTTTCGCCTATGTAAGGCGTTATGTGATTTGGAAATAAAGGGAAGCATAGTCCCTGCTATATTGGGCTGTATAGAATCTTGCGAAGGAACGGTCAATTAGCTTATGAGTTGGAGTTTCCAGCAGAATTAGTGGTGGTACATCCAGTAGTTCACGTGTCATGTTATAACATTCAAGTTTCCAGTACTCAGATACTCATGTCAGTTCAATACTCAGATACTCATGTCAGTTCAATACTCAGATACTCATGTTAGTTCAATACTCAGCTACTCACATCAATCCAATACTTAGATATTCATGCCAGCTTAGTACTCTGATATTGATGTTAGTACAATTCTCAATATTCGTGCCAGTTCAATATCCATATACCTATGTTAGTTCAGCATTCACGTATCCATGACAGACCATATTCAGTCAATGCGGTAGTCATTCACTTCACTATCTCAATAATTTAGTAGTCATGTATTCATTCAGTTTAGTATGCAAGTGTTTATGAAAGTTCATGTTTCCACCAGACCCATTTAAGGTCTGGAGTTAGTAGAGGTTACAATCAGGACAATCATTCGAGGACGAATGATCCCAAGGAGAAGATAATGTAACATCTCGTACGTTCGGACTAGGTGTGGATGTGTTAAATATGTATTAATATGATATTATAGACATATGAAGTCCTAGCGGGATGAGTATGGGTTAAAATAGTTGTTTTAGAATCAATATGGAGAATGAGGTGCATAAGATTCGTTAAAATCTACTAAGTTT
Organism: Nicotiana undulata; assembly: GCA_005239495.1. Taxonomy (NCBI): domain Eukaryota; kingdom Viridiplantae; phylum Streptophyta; class Magnoliopsida; order Solanales; family Solanaceae; genus Nicotiana; species Nicotiana undulata. The sequence goes on from ML281798.1 coordinate 150,448, forward strand.
ACAAAAGGTCCGTCTTCTAAAACGATTTAGTGAAAATGTGTAAGGTATTTGGAAATACTCAAAACATATAAGTGGTAGGCCTTTGAAATAGCTTTCCAACGATATATTAAGGAGCTCGAACGGATCTCTGTGCAAAACATTATGTGCGTTTTACAAAGAAGTGCGCAATATGTGTTCCCAGATGCGCGCCCAGGTGCGCGGCCGCGCACTCGTGGCAGTGTTGGTGCCATTTTCCACAGTGAGGTGCACGGTCAGGCCTACAGATGTGTGGGGGTGCACTTGGGGAGTCATTTTTAAAACCATACTTCGTCCCCCGCAATCCCAAAACATAAAAACTTGCTCTAGAAAGGAGAGATCTCAAAAACCTAACTTCTTAAAGGTATCTCCACCTTCCAAGGTATGTTATAATGGTGATTCTAATTTAATTTAAATTATCCAACATCTTATTAACATGGGTAAACCCTCCATATCATTAGATATTCAATTAGGACATCATTGTTGAGAGAAGGAACCTTAGAACTCGAATTCAAGGGGATTGAAATTCAAAAAGGTATTGTCTTCACCCTCTAATTGATTCTAACATTGGGTTACTGATTATAGACTCTAGTTTATGAGATACGTGTTGATGGGTTTGATAGAAAAACATGAATGTTTATAGGTTTGGGTTGTTGATTGTTGATTATTAGTTAAGGGTGTTGTTTACCTTAAGGGTGATGAAGAATGATGTTCATTATAACCATTTGAGACTTTAGAATTTATCTAGGAGCAAGAGAATGGGTTGTTGAGTGTAGAAACACCATTAATAAGGGCTATGAAGCTTTATGCCACCAAGTGTTTGATAAAATGCTTAAGAGACCAAAACATGACTATTGTTGCTAATTTGGAATCCCTTTGACTTGTATTGATATAGATTAAAGTTGAAAGGGTTGGCGAATGTTGCTTTACGCTCAAGAGAAGGATGTTAAGGTAAGTGAGGCTAACTCTCTATGTTTGGGAATATTAATGATTCTCCCTACACTATGTTTCATTACCACGTTACCAATTGCCTCAGAAAGTTGTGAAATCAGTGCGTAATCAATATAGACTTGGGTTTTATGCCCATGAGTCTCAATATAGATTACTCAGCATGTCATAAACAGTTGAAGTTTCAATTTTCATAATCAGTTCATGAATACATGTCTCAGTCTAGCTCTATTCAGCATTCAAGTATCATGTAACTTAGTATGGTTCAGTATTTCAGCATCATGTATTTCTGTTTGACTCTCAGTTCCTAGATGTTGAACATTTGTATTTGGGCATGAGACCCTAGTTTATATGCTTTATGCATACTTGGTCCTGAAGCCGTAGTTTATGCTTTATGCATGTTTGGGACTAAGGCCGTAGTTTATGTTTTATGCATTTTTGGGCCTGAGGCCGTAGTTATGTATACGAATACTTGGGCCTGAGGCCGTAGCTTTTGCACATACATATATTAGGCCCGAGGCCGTAGCTTATTCAGATAAACATGTTGTTCATCATTCAGAAGGGGGAGTATTCATATCCTTACTTCCTTTTTTCAGTTCAATTATTAGTTATCATTTCAGTTACCACTTATCAGTTCAGCTATCAGTTATCAGTTATGTTTCAGTTTAAATAGTTATCATTTCAATTATCAACTATCAATTATCAATTCTCAGTTATCTGTTTAGTTTCAGTATTATCATTTATAATTCTTCCTTTCAGTTGCTTTACATACTAGTGCATTCAAATGTACTAACGTCCCTTTTGCTCGGGGCCTGCATCTCCCGATGCAGGTAATGATTTACAGGTTGACGATTCAGAGCACTAGGATTCTTGTACCAGCTATTTGGTGATCCCCATTTCTTTCGGGGAATTATCATTACCTTACAATCTTCAATATTTTTAAACATTCATGTTTTCAGTACTTCATTAGAGGCTTCATAGACTAGAGTAACAGTTAGACTAAGTCACATGCATTTAAGGTTAAGCAATGTTGCTACATATATGTTTCATGCATATATCAGTATTTCAGCATTTGATTTATATCTTTTAGACTTTTAGTATATCAGCATGTGTTAGTTTATCTTCCGCATTCAGTATGTTATGATATCACATGTTGATTCAGCCAGCGACTTGGTTCGCTCGGCCACATATAGTCAGGCACCGAGTGCAGTGTTACGTCCAGGCCTAGGTTCGGGGCGTGACAATTTCGAAATTCCTACGTTCTAACCAAAAATACAAAATTTTAACATAAAAATTCTAGATTCTAGGTTGAAATCTTGTAAAAAGTTGTAAAGGATTGAAACAAAGTAGTTAGGAATCACTTACCTATGATTTGGCGAAGTCTTGGTCTTTGAAAATTTGCCTATGGAGGTTTAGGAATTGAGAGAATTGAAAATGGGTTAAAATCCCATCTAAGTACCACTTAATAGGCTGCGGATGTCGCAATTGTGACTGGAGCTTCGCATTTGCGAAGCTCGAAAATTGCAAGAAGGGTATCGCAGATGCGAACCTTTGCAATTTCTGCAGCCTTCACATTTGCGACAACTGAGGGTCATCACATTTGCGGAGAGTATTCGCATTTGCGAGGATGGACTTCCCAGGCCCTTTTCACATTTGCGACAAAATGTGTCGCACTTCCCAGGCCTACCAAGTTCGCATTCGCGACGCCTGATCTCGCATTTGCGAGATCAGAGGCCTGCACCAGACATCAGACACCAGCTATGATTTTTTTCTAAGTCTAAACACTCTGTAACCTATCCGAAACTCACTCGACCCCTCGGGGCTCCAAACCAAACATGCACGTAAGAACATCGAGGATTCTCCACGTTCAACCTCGGGGCAGTGTGAACTGATAGTCATCGATGAAAAGCGGGAATTCCCAAAGGCACGTGGTCAAAGTCGACCAAGCCTGCAAGAATAGTACAAGTTTGTACCGAGGCATTAAATAGTTGCACCAACTGCATATCCTTGTAATAATTACACATGTACTATATTGGGATTCCCATCTCCTATATAAAGGGGACCCTTGTCATTTTGTAACACATATGATATTCAATACAACAACAAGAACATTCTCTGCTTTCTAACTTAAACATACTCTATAATTGTTCCACTAATTTATTGCTTCATTTATTGTGTTTCATTAATTGTTCTTCATTTATTGCTCATCATTAATCATAAAGGGCTACCCTTGAGGCCCCCTCGTACTGTTATGCCTCCATCAACCGCCCACAGCTAGGCATACTAGCTCGACGTCGAGGCCCATCTTCGGCCAGCTCGAGACCCCGTCTCAGCACTACTCGGTTTGCATATCAACACTGTTCCTCGCTCTTATCTCATTTTCTTAACTCATATTTGGCATCTATTTCATAACAACTAGTATTAAAATATATCACATATTTTTAGAACAATAAAATCAAATATAATTGTAATTACCATTCATCACAAATAAATAATCAGTCAATCGATCATTTGACCAAGTCCGAATCCAAATCTGAAGCCGAAGCCAAGCCGAGCGAGCGACGATGACAGCGCGAGGCTTGCCTTCTTTTCAACTCTTTAAGAGCTAGAAGAAGAGCAATTGCTTATATACCCATCAAAAACCTCTTTCTTTTCCAATATGGGACAATGTTCCTTTGTCAAGAAGGGAAACTCAAATATTACTCAAATATTTAATTTTTCCCTCCATTTCTCATTCACCCTATTTTAAGCTATATTAATGCTTATAAAACACAACAATCCCCCACAAGAATGGGGAATGGCTATATTACAGAAATATGCATGAAAAACTGTGTGATTCACAAGAAATAATTAATGGCATCTGGATAAGTAGGTTTCCCTTTGAACTTTCCGTAGTGAACTTATGTCGGATATACTCGGTCAATCGGTAGATTTGATATCTTTAAACCTTTGAACTTTGGTGTATACCTAGACAACCATAAGTCACACCACCAACCCTTAACCGTCTTTGGTTCTCATTGTTTTGTTCGTTTCTGCCATGAACACCACCTGGTTTAATAAGTGGGTAGAGAACTCGCCTTTCAAAATTCTCCTTGAAGCGGCTAACACTTCACACTTACATAGGTGATTTCTAAATGTGTCTTGTAGATACACTATTTGATATACCCCGTATCAAATTTAGAAATCATTAAAAATTCTTAATGTTTTATCCTTGGTACCGAACATTGTCTCATCACGAGAATGGACCAAAATTTTAGTGGACAATGTTGAATCGTCATTAATGACTTTGTTTGATCTCCTTGAACCTAGATCTTGAGATCTATAGTCTTCTAGGTAGAGTTACCGTCACAATGACTTGTTCTCGACCATAGTCCCATTCCCCTTGATGAATTCTCAACCACCTCTCTAGTTAGGTCTTTTGTAAGTGGATCTGACATATTATCGCTTGACTTTACATAGTCAATCGTGATAATTCCTCTAGAATTAATTGCCTAACGGTTTTATGTCTTCGTCGTATATGACGAGATTTACCATTATACATAACGCTCCCAGCCCTTCCAATTGCCGTTTGACTATCTCAATGTCGGCATATTGGTGCCAACGGTTTAAGAAAAAATGGAATGTCTTCCATTAAAATTCCGGATCCATTCAACTTCTTCACCGACTTTATCTAAGTCTATTAACTCAACCTCCATTGTAGAGCAGAAATACAAGTTTTTTTGGACGACTTCCAAGATACCGCTCCTCCACCTTTAGTGAATGCATATCCACTTGTGGACTTAGAATTAGTTGAACCGGTGATCCAGTTTGCATCACAGTATGCCTTTATCACCGCAGGATATTTACTATAGTGCAAAGCAAAGTTCTAGGTATGTTCTAAATATCCCAAAACACGTTTCATTGCCATCCAATGAGATTGACCTGGATTGCTCGTGTATCGACTCAATTTACTTATAGCACAAGCTATATCTGGTCGTGTACATTTCATGATGTACATTGAGCATCCCAACACACTAGCATAATCTAACTGTGATATGCTTTGTCCTTTGTTCTTTGCTAATGCAAGATACACGTCAATTGGAGTCTTTGAAAATTTAAACCCTAAGTGCTTGAATTTTTCAAGTACTGTCTTAATATAATGAGATTGTGACAATGTCAGATCTTGAGGAGTCTTATGGATCTTAATTCCCATAATTAAATCAGCAACTCCCAAGTCGTTCATATCAAACTTGCCAGTTAGCATACGCTTAGTCGCATTTATGTTGGCAATGTCATTACTTATTATCAGCATATCATGCACATATAAGCTAAAAATGACTATGTAATTTGTAACATTTTTAATGTACACACATTTATCACATTCATTTATCTTAAAACCATTTGACAACATTGTTTGGTCAAATTTCGCATGCCATTGTTTGGGTGCTTATTTTAGTCCCTAAAGGGACTTAACAAGTCTACATACCTTCTTTTCTTTACCTGGAACCACAAACCCTTAAGGTTGTTCCATGTAGATTTCTTCCTCCAACTCTCCATTTAAGAAGGCCGTCTTAACATCCATTTGATAAATTTCAAGACCATAAACTGCAGCTAATGCTAGTAACGTTCGTATGGACGTAATTCTTGTAACTGGAGAGTATGTATCAAATAAGTCAATACTGTCACGACCCAAAATCCTAACCCAGGTCGTGATGGTGCCCAACAACAGGGTTAGGCAAGCCAACGTAAATTTCACTAAGTGCTTCTCTTTACTTGATTCAATTATTCACCCATTTACCGAATTTATCAATTCAAATCATGATATCGAAGGATAGTACTCAGTGGTAGATAAAATATCTATAAAGAAGCGTGAGCCAAAATACAAGCACATGTATATACAACCCAAAATCCCAAAACAACCACTACATGTGTGCCACGAACTAGTGTCACGAGTGTCATGGGCATACTAATAGGATAACCAAGAGATAGAAACATACAATCCCACTGTCTGAATAAATAGACGAGAAACAAAAGTAAATAAAACTCCATGGTGCTGATGGGGATCGCCAGAGGAAGCAGCTCACCGTGAAGTTAGGTCCGCTACGATCACTATCTTGATCCGGTCTGATAACCAGATACACCAGCCTCAAAATCTGTACAGTTAAGTACAAAAGTGCAGCATGCGTAAATATTAAATAAATATGTACCCAGTGAGTTTCCCTTCTAATCTCGAAGAAGTAGTGACGAGAGGTCGACTTGACACTCACTAAGGTCCAACAATATGATATAACAATGATAATATAAAAGCAGTAGACATGTAAGACAGTGAGTAGCAATTATGTAAAAAACACAGAAACCCAAAAAAAATACTGGAACAATAACAATGGCCACTTTCTTTCCCCCAAATATCTAATACAAGTCAATATCCATGAAACAATGCCAAATAATCATGCGCACACAGAAATAAGACAACCGGCCAGAGTCATAAGGAAAATATCTATGCACTGCCGATGATCAAACGACCCGTCCCATAAGTGCATCTCTAAATGTAATCATATCATATCGTAGTACGAATCTCGTCCATGCACTGCCGAGGATTGAACGACCCGTACCAAAAAGTGCATTCTCAATTATATCATCTCTGTGCACTGCCGAGGATCGATCAGCCCATCATAAAAGTGCACCTTTCAATCCGCCGTGGTGTACGGTCCGCTCCCATGAGAGTGGGGGAAATCACACATCGCTCGCGGAATGTAATGCGAAGCGGTCACATGCACACACAATAATTGTGATGACCCAAAAGGTCATCCTATGTAAATTTAATTATGACTGTGTTTTGAGGCCCTGAAAGCCTCCGTTAATCTCACATCGATGTGCGTGCGCAGCCCGAGCGCGTAGCCGCCAAGCCTTTATGTGGAAACTTGATAAAGAGTTGAATTTATAATAATTAATTGATCAAAGTTGATTTTGGTCAACATGTTTGATAAACAGACCCGGGCCCGTGATTTGACGGTCCTGGAGTGTCCGCAGGAAAATATGGGACTTAGGTGTACGCCCTAAATCGAATTCCGAGGTCCAGGTATGAGAAAACAATTTTTGAAGGAAATTGTTTTCTGAAAAATAATAAAGGCTTTTGAAAATGAACCTCGATGTGAAACCTGTGTTACCGGGCCCGTGTTCTGGTTTCGGAGCCCGAAATAGGTTCAATATGTGTTATTTGAGTTATTTGTGAAATTTGGTAAGGAACGGGCTTGATTTGACATGTTTCGGATCAAAATGAGAAATTGAGAGTTAATGAAGTTTTGAGAAAAATTATATAGAAATAAGGATTTCCTTAAATTTGAGATTTGGTTTCGAACGTGATTTTATGTTATCGTGGTCCTAATGTGATTCTGAGACCGGGAATGGTTCCGTTATGTCATTTATGACTTGTCTGCAAAATTTGATGTCATTCCGAGTTGTATAGGTCAGTCCGGCGCATTTTTATAGAAATCAAGAACTTGAAGTTTCTTAAGTTATGGTTTTAGGGGTTTTGGGGTGTGATTTTGAGATTTAGCATTGTTTTGGGTGTTCCGAAGGCTCGAGCGAGTCTATAGTATGATTTAGGACTTGTTGGTATTTTTGGACAGGGGCTCGGGTGGGCCCAGGGCCTCCCGGACACCCAACGGGGCTAAAAACCAGCTAAAACAACTGCTGGTGCAACTGTTGCTGGTGTGACCGCAGGTGCGGTTGCCCAGCCGCAGGTGCGGGACCGCTCCTGCGGTCCCAGCCTCGCAAGTGCGGAGGTTTCGCAGGTGCGTTTCCTTTTCTGCAGGAGCGGAGCCGCAGGTGTGGTCTCTAGCCCCGCAGGTGCGACCCCAGCCTGCCTTGCCATTTTCCGCAGGTGCGGTCCCAAGGCCGCAGGTGCGGAAACCCTGTAGGAAAGATTGTTTTAAATGCCAAAACTTGGGATTTCTTCATTCCCTTCATACCAAAAACCCCATTAGAGACTTGTGAGCTTGGGTGAAGCACACCACGACCTAGCTATTGTTAAGGTAAGTTAATTCCTACCTAATACTAGTTTCATGCATGAATAGTTTATGGGATTACCTACTAAATTAATGGAAAATCAAGAATTTGTGTAGTAAATTTAGGGTTCTTGAGAAATTCGCGTATTGTCTGTGTAATGCTATGAATTCAAGTAGAAACTTCATATTTATGATCCTTAGGCTATGGGTGAGTGATTCTTTCGAGAATTTTCGGGATTCGAGCAGGCGGGCCCGGGGTCGAATTTTACTATTTTTGGAAGAATGATAGAAAATGTATAATTAGGCTATGGAATTTGTTTATTGAGTAATTATTGACGTTAATAATCAATTATGTCTAGATATTATCGATTCGGAGTTTGATTCGAGAGGAAAGGTTGTGATTGAGGCTTGACTTGCATTTTGGAGTCGAGGTAAGTGTTTGGCCTAACCTTAGCTTGAGGGATTAGGTATAGAGTCTTATTTTCTAAGTGTAATTCATGTCCAACGTATAGGTGAGGTGACGAGTACCTATATGTTGCGGTCAAGCATGCCTGTGAGTCAATTGTGATGAATTGTACCGTGTTCTTGATATTCTCTGTACTAGGAATAATCGGTGATTAGAAGTGATACATTGATGTTGTTTCATGACGTGGGAAATTATTGATTAATTGTTCAGTTGAGGCTCTTACTGTTGAAATTACACTTCTGAGCGAGTTTGGTTATAGATGAGTCCTTTGCCGGGACGACAGAATTTTATTGAGTATTTATGTACACTTGAGATTTCTTACTGTTAGTTTGCACATTATATTGCTGATTGTTTATTATTTATCACACGAGGGGACATGCCGTGTTGATTGTTTATTATTTATCGCACGAGGGGACATGTCGTGTTGATCGTTTATAATTAATCGCACGAGGGGACATGTAGTGCTGATTGTTTATTATTTATCACACGAGGGGACATGCCGTGTTGATTGTTATTATTTATCGCACGAGGGTACATGCCGTGTTGATCGTTTATTATTTATCGCACGAGGGGACATGCCATGCTGATTGTTTATTGTTTATCGCACGAGGGGACATGCCGTGTTGATTGTTATTATTTATCGCACGAGGGGACATGCCATGCTGATTGTTTATTGTTTATCGCACGAGGGGACATGTCGTGCCGATGTGTTATTGTTCGATGCACGAGGGGACATGCCGTGCCTTGTGTTATTCATTATCTATTCTGAGGCGTTAAATTCCTACTTTTACTGTTACATTTCATTTGTTACCCTGTTCCACTATGCTAGTATTTGTTGCCCCTCTTATCCCCAGCATGACTCTCGCTGTATATTTTTATACTTGTTTATTTCCGTTGATATTTTCCTGTTATTATCGAAAATTGCACATGGACGTATATTGTTGTTGGTCCTAGCCTCGTCACTACTTCGCCGAGGTTAGGCTCGGCACTTACTCAGTACATGGGGTCGGTTGTACTGATGCTACACCTGCACTACTTTATGTTGTGCAGACTACGCAGCCAGACCCGGTGGGCACTGTCGGAGGGAGCATTCCACCAGTTCATTCAGGAGACATCGAGGTAGACCCGCAGACGTTCGTGGGCCTTGGCGTCACCTTCTACCCTTCTCCTTTAGCTCTGTCTTATTTTTATAGTTTCAAAGACAGTCATATGTACTTATTTTCAAACCATTGTATTTAGTAATCTCATAGACAGTTCGTGAGTATATGACACAAGTTCTGGGTTATATTTATGGGTTTTATTTTGAAGCTTGCTATATCATTTTGAACTTAGTTAACTTTCATATTGTTGACCATCGTTGCCTTAGTTATCTTGTTCATTTTAGTTGCTAATGAGTTTATTTAGTTCAAGAGTTGGCTTGTCTAGAGGGTTCAACGTTAGACGCAGTCATGGCCCGAAGGTGGGATTTTGGGTCGTGACAAGTTGGTATCAGAGCCCTAGGTTGCTTAGGTCTCACAACTCACAGACGAACTTGGTAGAGTCTGAGGGATCGGTACAGAGACGTCTGTGCTTATCCCCAAGAGGCTGCAAAGTTAGGAATAACTTCATATCTTTCATTCTCTGTCGTGCCATTTGAATTCTAAATAATAATTGAGCCTCTATTCTACTCTCTCGCAGATGGCGAGGATGCGTGCTTCTTCATCGACCGACCAGTAGCCTGATCCTCCTATTGCAGCTCCTACGAGGGGCCGAGGCAGGGGCAGGGTTCAGCCTAGAGCAGCAGCCGTAGAAGAGGACCCATAGGTAGGCTTTGCCGGTGAGGTTCCTACTCCGACATTTCCAGTTGGACCAGCTCTGGTCCCGGAGGGGTTCATTGCCACCCTAGTGCTTCAGGACGCTCTAGTCCGCTTGGTGGGACTCATGGAGAGTTTGGCTCAGGCCGGTCTTCTTCCTACTGCACCAGCTAGTTCTCAGGCTGGAGGAGGGAGCCAGACTGCTGTTATTCACACCCCAGAGCAGTTTGCCACTCAGTTTCAGACTCCAGCACCTAGATAGTGAGAGCAGCTCAGCCGGGTATTGTGGCACCACCAGCCGAGGGTGAAGCTATGTCAGCAGATGCTCTATGGAGACTAGACCGGTTCACCAAGTTATTCACTACTACATTTGCTGGTGCCCCATCAGAGGATCCCCAGGATTATTTAGACAGCTGTTATGAGGTTCTTCGGAACATGGGGGTTGTGGAGTCGAATGGAGTTGACTTTGCTATATTTCGTCTTCCGGGTTCCGCTAAGACTTGGTGGAGAGACTATTGCCTGACTAGACCAGTTGGGTCTGCATCATTGACTTGGGCTCAGTTCTCCGAGCTATTCTTGGGGAAGTGTCTTCCCATTACTCAGCGAAAGGATCTTCGTAGGCAGTTTGAGCGCCTCCAGCAGGGATCTATGTTTGTCACTCAGTACGAGACCAAGTTCATCACTCTAGCCAGGCATGCACTTATGATACTTCCCACTGATCGCGAGAGGGTTCGGAGATTTATTGAGGGTTTAGCCCAGCCTATCAGACTTCAGATGGCAAGGGAGACGAGTACTGCTATCTCCTTTCAGGGTGCAGCCGATGTGGCCAGACGCATTGAGATGGTATTATCCCAGGGTGGTGGTTAGGGGTCTGATAAGAGACCTCATCATTTCGTCCGTTTCAGTGGTGCCTCATCTGGAGGCAGAGATTCATTTGGTAGAGGTCATCCCATTAGGCCTTATCAGTCAGCACTCCAGGCATCCCGCAGTGCATCATCAGGTCCCATCAGTGCACCGCCGATTTAGAGTCTTCAGGGTAGTCATTCTGGTCGTCAGGGACAGTTCTAGGGTCAGTATTCTTAGCAGCCGAGGGCTTGCTACACTTGCGGTGGTATGGGGCATATTTCCAGGTTTTTCCCCCGAGGTTTTGCTGGTTCTCAGTATCAGGGTTCCCGTTCCATGGTTCCCGCATCAGGTGCACCCTCGCCCCCTCAGCCAGCTAGGGGTGGTCGTGGTGTCAAAGGTGGAGTTCAGACTCATAGAGGTGGAGGGCAGGTCATGAGGTAGGGGTCAGCCTGTAGCAGGTAGACCCAGATTTGTGCAGGTTTGAGGGGCTCCACCCCGATGCTATGCTATTCCAGCCAGGTTTGAGGCTGAGGCGTCTGACGCAGTTATCACAGGTACAGTTCCAGTTTGCAGCCGAGATGCTTCGGTATTATTCGATCCGGTTTCCACATTCTCTTATGTGTCTTCATATTTTGCCCTTTATTTAAACATGTTCCGTGATTCCCTGAGTTCTCATGTATATGTGTCTACCCTGGTGGGTGATTATATAGCGGTAGATCGGGTCTACCGTGCTTGCTTAGTAGTTATTGATGGTATGGAGACTGAGGTTGATCTTTTGTTTCTGGATATGGTTGACTTTGATGTTATATTGGGGATGGATTGGCTATCTCCCTATCATGCTATTCTGGACTGTCATGCCAAGACAGTGACCTTGGCCTTGCCAGGTGTACCTCGTTTGGAGTGAAGAGGGACTCCTAGCCATTCTTCTGGCAGAGTTATTTCTTATATGAAGGCTCGACGTATGGTCGAGAAGGGTTTTTTGGCCTATTTGGCCTATGTTCGTGATTCTAGTGCTGAGGTTCCTTCTATGGAGTTTGTACCTGTTGTTCGTGAGTTCCCAGAGGTTTTCCCTGCTGACCTGCCGGGTATGCCACCCGGCAGGGATATTGACTTTTGTATCAAAGTGGCTCAGGGCACTCATCCCATTTCTATTCTATCGTATCGTATGGCCCCGCCAGAGTTGAAGGTATTGAAGGAGCAGTTGTAGGATTTGTTGAATAAAGGCTTCATTAGGCCTAGCGCTTCTCCTTGGGGTGCTCCAGTGTTGTTTGTCAAGAAGAAAGATGGCTCAATGAGGATGTGTATTGACTACCGGTAGCTGAATAAGGTTACGATTAAGAATAAGTATCCTTTGCCGAGGATTGATGATTTATTTGACCATCTTCAGGGTGCTATAGTGTTTTCCAAGATAGACTTGAGATCTGGTTACCATCAGTTGAGGATTAGGGCTTGTGATGTCCCTAAGACAGCCTTCCTCGTTATGGGCACTATGAGTTTCTAGTGATGTCTTTTGGGTTGACTAATGCCCCCGCTGCATTCATGGAGTTGATGAACCGTGTGTTCTGGCCATATTTGGACTCATTTGTGATTGTGTTTATTGATGATATCTTGATTTACTCCCGTAGCCGAAAGGAGTATGAGCAGCACCTTCGAGTCGTCCTCCAGACTCTGAGGGATAGTCAGTTGTATACCAAATTTCTAAGTGTGAGTTCTGGTTGAGTTCGGTGGCATTTTTGGGCCATGTTGTGTCGACAGAGGGTATTCAGGTGGATCCCAAGAAGATTTCAGCAGTCAGAGATTGGCCTAGGCCCACTTCAGCTACAAAGATTCGGAGTTTCTTGGGCTTAGCAGGTTACTATCGCCGATTTGTAGAGGGCTTTTCATCTATCGCAGCCCCGATGACCAGGTTGACCCAGAAGTGTGCCCAGTTCAGGTGGTCGGATGAGTGTGAGGCGAGCTTTTAGAAGCTTAAGACATCCTTGACCACGGCACCAGTGTTAGTGTTGTCCACAGGTTCAGGACCGTATACTGTGTATTGTGATGCTTCACGCGTTGGGCTTGGTGCAGTGTTGATGCAGGATGGAAAGGTTATAGCCTATGCTTCTCGTCAGTTGAAGATTTACGAGAAGAACTATCCAGTTCATGATCTGGAGCTTGCAGCTATTGTTCATGCATTAAAGATTTGGAGGCATTACTTGTATGGTGTACCTTGTGAGGTGTTTACGGATCATAAATGTTTACAGTATCTATTCAGGCAAAAGGAGTTGAATATGAGGCAGAGAAAGTTGTTAGAGTTACAGAAGGACTATGATATCACCATTCTTTATGATCCGGGAAGGCCAATGTTGTGGCCGATGCTTTGAGCCCGAAGTCAGTCAGTATGGGCAGTCTAGCTTATTTATCAGTCGGGGAGCGACCGCTTGCGTTGGATGTTCAGGCTTTAGCCAACCAATTTGTGTGGTTGGAGGTTTCTGAGACTGGCAGTGTGTTGGCCCATACCATGGCCCGTTCTTCATTGTATGACCGTATTCGGGCCAGGCAGTATGATGATCGTCATTTATCTGTTCTTAGAGATACAGTCCGGCACAGAGGTGCCAAGCAGGTTACGGTTGATGATGAGGGAATTCTGCGGATGCAGGGCTGTATTTGTGTACCTAGTGTTGATGGTATTCGTGAGTTGATACTACAGGAGGCCCATAGTTCCCGGTATTCCATTCATCCAGGTGCCGCAAAGATGTACCAGGACTTGCGGCAGCTTTATTGGTGGCGGAGGATGAAGAAGGATATTGTAGCTTATGTAACTCGGTGCTTGAACTGTCAGCAGGTTATGTACAAGCATCAGAGACCCGAAGGTTTGATGCAGCAGATTCAGCTTCATGAGTGGAAGTGGGAACGTGTCACCATGGACTTTGTAGTTGGACTCCCACGGACTCAGAGGATGTTTGATGCGGTTTGGGTTGTTGTGGATAGGCTGACCAAGTCAGCGCACTTCATTCCGGTATCATTTTCATATTTAGCGAAGAAGTTGGCAAAGATATATATGAGAGAGATTGTTCGATTGAATGGTGTGCCCTTATCCATTATATCAGACAGAGGTACTCAGTTTACCTCCCATTTCTGGAGAGTTTTTCAGCGAGAGTTGGGTACACAGATTGAGTTGAGCACAACATTTCATCCTCAGACAGAGGGACAGTCCGAGCGTACTATTCAGATCTTGGAGGATATGTTGCGGGCTTGTGTTATTGATTTTGGTGGTTCGTGGGAACAGTACTTGCCTTTAGCTGAGTTTGCCTACAACAGCAGCTATCAGTCGAGCATTCAGATGGCTACGTACGAGGCATTGTATGGTAGACAGTGTCGGTCTCCAGTCGGATGGTTTGGGCCAAGAGAGGCTAGGTTGTTAGGTTCCTAGTTAGTCCAGGATGCCTTGGACAAGGTGAAGATTATTCAGGATAGACTTCGTACAGCTTAGTCCAGGAAAAAAAGTTATGCGTATCGTAGAGTTCGAGATTTGGCCTTTATGATAGGAGACCGGGTATTTCTTCGAGTGTCGCCTATGAAGGGCGTGATGAGGTTCGGGAAGAAGATCAAGTTGAGCCCTAGGTACATTGGTCCATTTGAGATTTTGGATAAGGTAGGAGAGGTGGCCTACAGACTTTCCTTGCTACCGAGTTTATCAGTTTTGCACCCGGTGTTTCATGTTTCTATGCTCCGAAGGTATATTGCGGATCCATCTCATGTACTTCATTTCAGCGGTGTCCAGTTGGACAAGGATTTATCGTATGAGGAGGATCCAATAGCCATATTGGCTCGACAGGTTCGTCAGTTGAGATCGAAGAGTTATCCTTCGGTTCGTTTTCAGTGGAGAGGTCAGCCTGTTGAGGCAGCTACCTGGGACTCCGAGTCCGATATGCGGAGCCGATATCCCCATCTTTTCCCCAATTCAGGTACCTTTCTATGTCCGTTCGAGGGCGAACGTTTGTTTTAGAGGTGGAGATTTTGATGACCCAAAAGGTCATCCTATGTAAATTTAATTATGACTGTGTTTCGAGGCCCCGAAAGCCTCCGTTAATCTCACATCGATGTACGTGCACAGCCCGAGCGCGTAGTCGGGAAGCCTTTATGTGGAAACTTGATAAAGAGTTAAATTTATAATAATTAATTGATCAAAGTTGACTTTGGTCAACATTTTTGGTAAACGGACCCGGACCCATGATTTGACGATCCCGGAGGGTCCGCAGGAAAATATGGGACTTGGGCGTACGCGCGGAATCAAATTCCGAGGTCCCAGGTCCGAGAAAAGAATTTTTGAAGGAAATTATTTTCTGAAAATAATAAAGGCTTTTGAAAATGAACCTCGATGTGAAACCTGCGTTACCGAGCCCGTGTTCTGATTTCGGAGCCCCGAACAGGTTCAATATGTGTTATTTGAGTTATATGTGAAATTTGCTAAGGAACGGGCTTGATTTGACATGTTTCGGATCAAAATGAGAAATTGAGAGTTAATGAAGTTTTGAGAAAAATTATATAGAAATAAGGATTTCCTTAAATTTGAGCTTTTGTTTGGAACGTGATTTTATGTTATCGAGGTCCGAATGTGATTCAGAGACCGGGAATGGTTCTGTTATGTCATTTATGACTTGTCTGCAAAATTTGATGTCATTCCGAGTCGTATAGGTCGGTTCGGCGCATTTTATAGAAATCAAGAACTTGAAGTTTCTTAAGTTATGGTTTTAGGGGTTTTTGGGTGTGATTTTGAGATTTAGAGTTGTTTTGGGTGTTCTGAAGGCTCGAGCGAGTCCGTAGTATGATTTAGGACTTGTTGGTATTTTTGGACGGGGGCTCGAGTGGGCCCAGGTGCCTCCTGGACACCTAATGGGGCTAAAAACCAGCTAAAACAACTGCTGGTGCAGCTGTTGCTGGTGTGACCGCAGGTGCGGAACCGCTCATGCGGTCCCAGCCTCGCAGGTGCGGAGGTTCCGCAGGAGCGGAGCCGCAGATGCGGTCTCCAGCCCCGCAGGTGCGACCCCAGCCTGCCTTGCCATTTTTCGCAGGTGCGATCCTTTTCTCGCCGGTGCGGGACCGCAGGTGCGATCCTTTTCTCGCCGGTGTGGGACCGCAGGTGCTGTCTCAAGGCTGCAGGTGCGGAACCCCTGTAGGACAGATTGTTTTAAATGCCAAAACTTGGGATTTCTTCATTCCTTTCATACCAAAAACCCCATTAGAGACTTGTGAGAATGGGAGGAGCATACCACGACCTAGCTACTATTAAGGCAAGTTAATTCCTTCCTAATACTAGTTTCATTCATGAATAGTTAATGGGATTACCAACTAAAATAATGGAAAATCAAGAATTTGGGTAGTAAATTTAGGGTTCTTGAGAAATTCACGTATTTTCCGTTTAATGCTATGAATTCAAGTAGAAACTTCATATTTATGATCCCTAGGCTATGGGTGAGTGATTCCTTTGAGAATTTTCGGGATTCGAGAGGGCAGGCTCGGGGTCGAATTTTAGTATTTTTGGAAGAATGATAGAAAATGTATAATTAGGCTTTGGAATTGGTTTATTGAGTAATTATTGACGTTAATAATCAATTATGTCTAGATATTATCGATTCGGTGTTGGATTCGAGAGGAAAGGCTGTGCTTGAGGCTTGACTTGCATTTTGGAGCCGAGGTAAGTATTTGGCCTAACCTTAGCTTGAGGGATTAGATATAGAGTCTTATTTGCTATGTGTAATTCATGTCCAACTTATAAGTGAGGTGACGAGTACCTATATGTTGCGGCCAAGCATGCCCGTGAGTCAATTGTGATGAATTGTACCGTGTTCTTGATATTCTCTGTACTATGAATAATCGGTTATCAGAAGTGATACATTGATCTTCTTTCATGACGTGGGAAATTATTGATTATTTGTTCAATTGAGGTTCTTACTGGTGAAATTACACTTCTGAGCGAGTTTGGTTATAGCTGAGTCCTTTGCCGGGACGATAGAATTTTATTGAGTATTTATGTACACTTGAGATTTCTTACTGTTAGTTTGTTAACTGTTTACCGCACGAGGGGACATGTCTTGCCTATGTGTTATTGTTTGATGCACGAGGGGACATTCCGTGCCGAGTCATTTGTGAAGTGATGCACAAGGGGACATGTCGTGCCTTGTGTTATTAATTATCTGTTCTGGGGCGTTAAATTGCTGCTTTTACTGTTACATTTCAGTTGTTACCCTGTTCCACTATGCTAGTATTTGTTGCCCCTCCTATCCCAGCATGACTCTCCCCGTATCTGTTTATACTTGTTTATTTTCGTTGATATTTTCCTGTTATTATAGAAAATTGCACAGGTACGTATATTGTTGTAGTTCCTAGCCTCGTCACTACTTCGCCGAGGTTAGGCTCGGCACTTACTCAGTACATGGGGTCAGTTGTACTGATGCTACTCCTGCACTTCTTTATGTTGTGCAGACTACGCAGCCGGACCCGGTGGGCACTGACGGAGGGAGCATTCCACCAGTTTATTCAGGAGACATCGAGGTAGACCCGCAGACGTTCGTGGGCCTTGGTGTCACCTTCTAACCTTGTCCTTCAGCTCTTACTTATTTTATAGTTTCAAAGACAGTCATATGTACTTATTTTCAGACCATTGTATTTAGTAATCTCATAGACAGTTTGTGAGTATGTGACACCAGTTCTGGGTTATATTTATGGGTTTTATTTTGAAGCATGCTATATCATTTTGAACTTAGTTAACTTTCATTTTGTTGACCATCGTTGCTTTAGTTATCTTGTTCATTTTAGTTGCTAATGAGTTTATTTAGTTCAAACGTTGGCTTGTCTAGCGGGTTCAATGTTAGACGCAGTCATGGCCCGAAGCTGGGATTTCGGATCGTGACAATAACTTATAAAACTTACTTTCCATAACCAATTCCTTTCAATTAAACAATTTCCATAAAGCCTCAGAGAAACAATACTATACATAACATGATCTCATAGTACATATGGCATTACAAGGAAGCATATAAGGCATTACAAGGAATTATATAAGGCATGTTGTGGCCTAACTACCCGGACATAACAATGATAGCCGCTACGTACGGACTCTCGTCACTTGGTGCGTACGTAGCCCCCAAAACAAGTGCACATAGCATATAAATCACCTATGGTGACAATTCCCTCTTACAAGGTTAGAAAGGAGACTCACCTCGTGTCGAATCTACCTCTCGGACCGCGAACGCATCCGAAACTCTAAACTTTACACCCGAGGAATCGCAACTAGCCAAAAGGTGTACAATTATATCAATGCATGCTCAATGTGGGGAAATTATCCTATTTATTCAATAAAATCATCATTCTTGAAGGATTCCAGAAATTCAACCACCGGCCCGCACGCTCGGTTTCCAAAAATTCTCGAAGGAATCACTCACCCAAAGCCTGAGGATCATTAATATGTAGTTTCTACTTGAATTCATAGCATCAAGTCTGTAAGTCATCATTTTCCTTAAGAACCCTAGGTTACTATCCCAAATCTTGATTTTTCCACCAATTAGTAATTAATCCCATTAGTAATTCATGTATTAATCTAATTCTAGGGTAGAATTCACTTACCTTAACAGTAGCTAGGTTGTGGAGAGTTCTTCACAAGCTCTCAAGTCTTCAATGGAGGTGTAAAATGAAAAGAATGAAGGAAACCTCGTGTTTAAATGAAAATACACTGCCTGGCCTACAGGGGTTCCGCACATGCGGCTCGAGGACCGCACCTGCGGTCTCGCACCTACGGAATTGGGCAAGAGGGGCTGGGGTCGCACTTACGGAGGGATTACCGCACCTACGGTTCCTCTTCTGCGGACCTTTGTCCGCAACTGCGAGAAAGGGGGACCTCACCTGGGGTCGCACCTGCGGTTCCGCTCCTACGGACCTTTGTCCGCACCTGCGAGAAAGGGGGACCTCACCTAGGGTCGCACCTGCGGTTCCGCTCCGGCGGACCTTTGTCCGCACCTGCGAGAAAGGGGGACCTCACCTGGGGTCGCACCTGCGGTTCCGCTCCGGCGGACCTTTGTCCGCACCTGCGAGAAAGGGGGACCTCACCTGGGGTCGCACCTGCGATGCTTGGGACCACAGGAGCGGTCCGGCACCTGCGACTGGCCAACCGCACCTGCGGTCACACCAGAAATAGGTGCACCAGCAGCTATTTTAGCTAGTTTTTTGCCCCGTTTGGTATTCGGGAGGCACCTGGGCCCACCCGAGCAACTGTCCAAATATGCCAACAAGTCCTAAATCATAATACGGACTCGCTCGAGCCTTCGTAACACCCAAAACAATGCTAAACCTCAAATTCACACACCAAAACCCCTAAAACCATAACTTAAGAAACTTCAAGTTCTTGATTTCTATAAAAATGTGTCGGACCAACCTATACAACTCAGAATGATATCAAATTTTGCAAACAAGTCATAAATGACATAGCGGAACTATTCCCAGTCTCGGAATTTCATTCGGACCTCGATACCATAAAATCACGTTCCAAACCAAATTTCAACTTAAGGAAATCCTTATTTCTATATCGAGCGCCGAAGCGCTCTTGGGTTATCGAAATCCCATTCCGAACATACGCTCAAGTCCGAAATCATCATACGGAGCTACTGACACTGTCGGAACTCGATTTTGAGGTCGTTTGCTCAAAATGTTGACCGAAGTCAAACTTGGCAAAATAGGCCAACCTTAAGGAACCAAGTGTTCCTATACTTCTCAAAGCACTTCCAAATCCTGAACCACCAGTCCCCGCAAGTCACAAATCACAAGAAGCCGCTATGGTAAGACTTATATAGGGGAACGGGGTCCGATAACGCAAAACGACCGGTCGGGTCGTTACATTCTCCCCCTCTTAAACAAACGTTCGTCCTCGAACAGGACTGGAATCGTACCTGAAGTGCTGAATAGATGTGGATATCTTCTTCACATGTCCTCCTCGGACTCCCAAGTCACCTCATCGACTGGTTGGACCCTCCACTGGACCTTCATGGCATAAACTCTCTTAGACCTTAACTGGCGGTCCTGTCTATCAATAATAGCAACTGGCTCCTTTTCGAAGCCCAACTTCTCATCTAACTGAATAGTGTTGAAATGAAACACGTGAGAGAAATCGGCATGATATCTCCGGAGCATGGATACATGAAAGACCGGATGAACTCCTGATAAACTGGGAGGTAACGCTAGTTCATAAGCAACCTCTCCGACTCGCCTCAGTACCTCGAAAGGACCTATAAACCTTGGGCTCAGCTTGCCCTTCTTCCCGAATCTCATAATGCCCTTCATCGGCGAAACCTTTAGCAGAACCTTATCTCCCTCCATAAATGCTACATCACGCGCCCTCTGATCCGCGTAACTCTTCTGTCTGGACTGTGTTGTGCAGAGTCTCTCCTGAATAAACTTCACCTTCTCCAGAGCATCTCTCACCAGATCCGTGTTATATAACTTAGCCTCTCCAGGCTCAAACCACCCGATAGGAGAACGACACCGCCGACCATACAAAGCCTCAAATGGAGCCATCTCGATGCTGTACTAATAACTATTATTGTACGCAAACTCCGCCAAAGGCAAGAACTGGTCCCACTGACCACCAAAATCAAGCACACATGCCCTGAGCATATCCTCCAATATCTAAACCGTACGCTCCGACTGGCCATCAGTCTGAGGGTGAAATGCTGAGCTGAGACCTATCTGAGTGCCCATGTCACTGTGCAATGCTCTCCAAAAGTGCGAGGTGAACTGGGGACCTCGATCTGATATAATGGACACCGGCACACCGTGCAACCGGACTATCTCCCGAATGTAAATCTGGGCCAGCCTCTCTGAAGTGTAAATAGTGGCCACAGGAATGAAATGCGCCGATTTGTCAACCTATCCACAATGACCCAAACCACGTCAACCTTCCGCAAAGTCCGAGGCAACCCAACCACGAAGTCCATAGTGATGCGCTCCCATTTCCACTCAGGAATGGGCATCTGCTGAAGTACGCCTCCCGGCCTCTGATGCTCGTACTTAACCTGCTGGCAATTAAGACACCTAGCCACATACTGCACAATGTCTTTCTTCATCCGCCTCCACCAGTAATGCTGCTTCAAATCACGATACATCTTCGTCACACCCGGATGAACAGATTACCGAGAACTGTGGGCCTCCTCTAGAATCCTCTTCCCCAGGACATCAATATTAGGAACACATAAATGGCCCTGGAGCCTCAAAACACCATCCTCGCCCAAAGTAACCTCCTTGGCCCTGCCCTGGACCACCGTCTCCCGAAGCTCTGCTA